>JASPKZ010008259.1:82500-344621 GCA_030220185.1 Diploptera punctata | reverse complement strand
CGAATCCAATTCAAACACTTATTTTTCTTATATATGTATTATAATTCTCCATTATTACTAGATGTCGCGAGAACTCGGTCCTTCACCGCCATCTAGTAGCTTACTATAACAAGTAAGCAAATTAAAGAGAAATATTTTACCTTCATAGCAGTGACGCTTTATAGATTGTTATAATTAAATGTTTAACATTGAGCAATGCAAGCTTAATATGGAATGATAAGAAAAATAAATGCCTGGACGGGATTCGAACCCGGAGATCTGAGTCCTGTACCTCAGCGTGATATCCATTACCACTACCAGGCGAATCCAATTCAAACACTTATTTTTCTTATATATGTATTATATTCTCCATTATTACTAGATGTCGCCGAGAACTCGGTCTTCTCCCGCCATCTAGTAGCTGTACTATAAACAAGTAAGCAAAATTAAAGAGAATATTTTTACCTTATAGCAGTGACGCTTTATAGATGTTATAATTAACATGTTTAACATTGAGCAATGCAAGATTAATATGGAATGATAAGAAAAATAAATGCCTGGACGGGATTCGAACCCGGAGATCTGAGTCTGTACCTCAGCGTGATATCCATTACACTACCAGGCGAATCCAATTCAAACACATTATTTTTCTTATATATGTATTATATTCTCCATTATTACTAGATGTCGCGAGAACTCGGTCTTCACCGCCATCTAGTAGCTTACTATAACAAGTAAGCAAATTAAAGAGAATATTTTTACCTTATAGCAGTGACGCTTTATAGATGTTATAATTAAATGTTTAACATTGAGCAATGCAAGCTTAATATGGAATGATAAGAAAAATAAATGCCTGGACGGGATTCGAACCCGGAGATCTGAGTCTGTACCTCAGCGTGATATCCATTACACTACCAGGCGAATCCAATTCAAACACTTATTTTTCTTATATATGTATTATATTCTCCATTATTACTAGATGTCGCGAGAACTCGGTCTTCACCGCCATCTAGTAGCTGACTATAACAAGTAAGCAAATTAAAGAGAGAATTTTTACCTTATAGCAGTGACGCTTTATAGATGTTATAATTAAATGTTTAACATTGAGCAATGCAAGATTAATATGGAATGATATAGAAAAATAAATGCCTGGACGGGATTCGAACCCGGAGATCTGAGTCTGTACCTCAGCGTGATATCCATTACACTACCAGGGCGAATCCAATTCCAAACACTTATTTTTCTTATATATGTATTATATTCTCCATTATTACTAGATGTCACGAGAACTCGGTCTTCACCGCCATCTAGTAGCTTACTATAACAAGTAAGCAAATTAAAGAGAATATTTTTACCTTATAGCAGTGACGCTTTATAGATGTTTATAATTAAATGTTTAACATTGAGCAATGCAAGCTTAATATGGAATGATAAGAAAAATAAATGCCTGGACGGGATTCGAACCCGGAGATCTGAGTCTGTACCTCAGCGTGATATCCATTACACTACCAGGCGAATCCAATTCAAACACTTATTTTTCTTATATATGTATTATATTCTCCATTATTACTAGATGTCACGAGAACTCGGTCTTCACCGCCATCTAGTAGCTTACTATAACAAGTAAGCAAATTAAAGAGAATATTTTTACCTTATAGCAGTGACGCTTTATAGATGTTATAATTAAATGTTTAACATTGAGCAATGCAAGCTTAATATGGAATGATAAGAAAAATAAATGCCTGGACGGGATTCGAACCCGGAGATCTGAGTCTGTACCTCAGCGTGATATCCATTACACTACCAGGCGAATCCAATTCAAACACTTATTTTCTTATATATGTATTATATTCTCCATTATTACTAGATGTCGCGAGAACTCGGTCTTCACCGCCATCTAGTAGCTGACTATAACAAGTAAGGAAATTAAAGAGAATATTTTTACCTTATAGCAGTGACGCTTTATAGATGTTATAATTAAATGTTTAACATTGAGCAATGCAAGATTAATATGGAATGATAAGAAAAATAAATGCCTGGACGGGATTCGAACCCGGAGATCTGAGTCTGTACCTCAGCGTGATATCCATTACACTACCAGGCGAATCCAATTCAAACACTTATTTTTCTTATATATGTATTATATTCTCCATTATTACTAGATGTCGCGAGAACTCGGTCTTCACCGCCATCTAGTAGCTTACTATAACAAGTAAGCAAATTAAAGAGAATATTTTTACCTTATAGCAGTGACGCTTTATAGATGTTATAATTAAATGTTTAACATTGAGCAATGCAAGATTAATATGGAATGATAAGAAAAATAAATGCCTGGACGGGATTCGAACCCGGAGATCTGAGTCTGTACCTCAGCGTGATATCCATTACACTACCAGGCGAATCCAATTCAAACACTTATTTTTCTTATATATGTATTATATTCTCCATTATTACTAGATGTCGCGAGAACTCGGTCTTCACCGCCATCTAGTAGCTTACTATAACAAGTAAGCAAAATTAAAGAGAATATTTTTACCTTATAGCAGTGACGCTTTATAGATGTTATAATTAAATGTTTAACATTGAGCAATGCAAGCTTAATATGGAATGATAAGAAAAATAAATGCCTGGACGGGATTCGAACCCGGAGATCTGAGTCTGTACCTCAGCGTGATATCCATTACACTACCAGGCGAATCCAATTCAAACACTTATTTTTCTTATATATGTATTATATTCTCCATTATTACTAGATGTCGCGAGAACTCGGTCTTCACCGCCATCTAGTAGCTTACTATAACAAGTAAGCAAATTAAAGAGAATATTTTTACCTTATAGCAGTGACGCTTTATAGATGTTATAATTAAATGTTTAACATTGAGCAATGCAAGCTTAATATGGAATGATAAGAAAAATAAATGCCTGGACGGGATTCGAACCCGGAGATCTGAGTCTGTACCTCAGCGTGATATCCATTACACTACCAGGCGAATCCAATTCAAACACTTATTTTTCTTATATATGTATTATATTCTCCATTATTACTAGATGTCGCGAGAACTCGGTCTTCACCGCCATCTAGTAGCTGACTATAACAAGTAAGGAAATTAAAGAGAATATTTTTACCTTATAGCAGTGACGCTTTATAGATGTTATAATTAAATGTTTAACATTGAGCAATGCAAGATTAATATGGAATGATAAGAAAAATAAATGCCTGGACGGGATTCGAACCCGGAGATCTGAGTCTGTACCTCAGCGTGATATCCATTACACTACCAGGCGAATCCAATTCAAACACTTATTTTTCTTATATATGTATTATATTCTCCATTATTACTAGATGTCGCGAGAACTCGGTCTTCACCGCCATCTAGTAGCTTACTATAACAAGTAAGCAAATTAAAGAGAATATTTTTACCTTATAGCAGTGACGCTTTATAGATGTTATAATTAAATGTTTAACATTGAGCAATGCAAGATTAATATGGAATGATAAGAAAAATAAATGCCTGGACGGGATTCGAACCCGGAGATCTGAGTCTGTACCTCAGCGTGATATCCATTACACTACCAGGCGAATCCAATTCAAACACTTATTTTTCTTATATATGTATTATATTCTCCATTATTACTAGATGTCGCGAGAACTCGGTCTTCACCGCCATCTAGTAGCTTACTATAACAAGTAAGCAAATTAAAGAGAATATTTTTACCTTATAGCAGTGACGCTTTATAGATGTTATAATTAAATGTTTAACATTGAGCAATGCAAGATTAATATGGAATGATAAGAAAAATAAATGCCTGGACGGGATTCGAACCCGGAGATCTGAGTCTGTACCTCAGCGTGATATCCATTACACTACCAGGCGAATCCAATTCAAACACTTATTTTTCTTATATATGTATTATATTCTCCATTATTACTAGATGTCGCGAGAACTCGGTCTTCACCGCCATCTAGTAGCTGACTATAACAAGTAAGCAAATTAAAGAGAATATTTTTACCTTATAGCAGTGACGCTTTATAGATGTTATAATTAAATGTTTAACATTGAGCAATGCAAGCTTAATATGGAATGATAAGAAAAATAAATGCCTGGACGGGATTCGAACCCGGAGATCTGAGTCTGTACCTCAGCGTGATATCCATTACACTACCAGGCGAATCCAATTCAAACACTTATTTTTCTTATATATGTATTATATTCTCCATTATTACTAGATGTCGCGAGAACTCGGTCTTCACCGCCATCTAGTAGCTGACTATAACAAGTAAGCAAATTAAAGAGAATATTTTTACCTTATAGCAGTGACGCTTTATAGATGTTATAATTAAATGTTTAACATTGAGCAATGCAAGATTAATATGGAATGATAAGAAAAATAAATGCCTGGACGGGATTCGAACCCGGAGATCTGAGTCTGTACCTCAGCGTGATATCCATTACACTACCAGGCGAATCCAATTCAAACACTTATTTTTCTTATATATGTATTATATTCTCCATTATTACTAGATGTCGCGAGAACTCGGTCTTCACCGCCATCTAGTAGCTGACTATAACAAGTAAGCAAATTAAAGAGAATATTTTTACCTTATAGCAGTGACGCTTTATAGATGTTATAATTAAATGTTTAACATTGAGCAATGCAAGATTAATATGGAATGATAAGAAAAATAAATGCCTGGACGGGATTCGAACCCGGAGATCTGAGTCTGTACCTCAGCGTGATATCCATTACACTACCAGGCGAATCCAATTCAAACACTTATTTTTCTTATATATGTATTATATTCTCCATTATTACTAGATGTCGCGAGAACTCGGTCTTCACCGCCATCTAGTAGCTGACTATAACAAGTAAGGAAATTAAAGAGAATATTTTTACCTTATAGCAGTGACGCTTTATAGATGTTATAATTAAATGTTTAACATTGAGCAATGCAAGATTAATATGGAATGATAAGAAATATAAATGCCTGGACGGGATTCGAACCCGGAGATCTGAGTCTGTACCTCAGCGTGATATCCATTACACTACCAGGCGAATCCAATTCAAACACTTATTTTTCTTATATATGTATTATATTCTCCATTATTACTAGATGTCGCGAGAACTCGGTCTTCACCGCCATCTAGTAGCTGACTATAACAAGTAAGCAAATTAAAGAGAATATTTTTACCTTATAGCAGTGACGCTTTATAGATGTTATAATTAAATGTTTAACATTGAGCAATGCAAGATTAATATGGAATGATAAGAAAAATAAATGCCTGGACGGGATTCGAACCCGGAGATCTGAGTCTGTACCTCAGCGTGATATCCATTACACTACCAGGCGAATCCAATTCAAACACTTATTTTTCTTATATATGTATTATATTCTCCATTTTACTAGATGTCGCACGAGAACTCGGTCTTCACCGCCATCTAGTAGCTTACTATAACAAGTAAGCAAATTAAAGAGAATATTTTTACCTTATAGCAGTGACGCTTTATAGATGTTATAATTAAATGTTTAACATTGAGCAATGCAAGATTAATATGGAATGATAAGAAAAATAAATGCCTGGACGGGATTCGAACCCGGAGATCTGAGTCTGTACCTCAGCGTGATATCCATTACACTACCAGGCGAATCCAATTCAAACACTTATTTTTCTTATATATGTATTATATTCTCCATTATTACTAGATGTCGCGAGCGAACTCGGTCTTCACCGCCATCTAGTAGCTTACTATAACAAGTAAGCAAATTAAAGAGAATATTTTTACCTTATAGCAGTGACGCTTTATTAGATGTTATAATTAAATGTTTAACATTGAGCAATGCAAGCTTAATATGGAATGATAAGAAAAATAAATGCCTGGACGGGATTCGAACCCGGAGATCTGAGTCTGTACCTCCGCGTGATATCCATTACACTACCAGGCGAATCCAATTCAAACACTTATTTTTCTTATATATGTATATATATTCTCCATTATTACTAGATGTCGCGAGAACTCGGTTCTTCACCGCCATCTAGTAGCTTACTATAACAAGTAAGCAAATTAAAGAGAATATTTTTACCTTATAGCAGTGACGCTTTTTATAGATGTTTATAATTAAAGGTTTAACATTGAGCAATGCAAGATTAATATGGAATGATAAGAAAAAATAAATGCCCTGGACGGGATCTCGAACCCGGAGATCTGAGTCTGTACCTCAGCGTGATATCCAATTACAATCCCAGGCGAATCCAATTCAAACACTTAT
Organism: Diploptera punctata; assembly: GCA_030220185.1. Taxonomy (NCBI): domain Eukaryota; kingdom Metazoa; phylum Arthropoda; class Insecta; order Blattodea; family Blaberidae; genus Diploptera; species Diploptera punctata. Next base: position 338,374 of record JASPKZ010008259.1, on the reverse strand, counting down.
TTTTCTTATATATGTATTATATTCTCCATTATTACTAGATGTCGCGAGAACTCGGTCTTCACCGCCAATCTAGTAGCTTACTATAACAAGTAAGCAAATTATAAGAGAATATTTTACCTTAAGCAGTGAGTGACGCTTTTTATAGATGTTATAATTAAATGTTTAACATTGAGCAATGCAAGATTAATATGGAATGATATAGAAAAATAAATGCCTGGACGAGGATTCGAACCAGGAGATCTGAGTCTGTACATCAGCGTGATATCCATTACACTACCAGGCGAATCCAATTCAAAACACTTATTTTTTCTTATATATGTATTATAGTCTCCATTATTACTAGAATGTCGCGAAAACTCGGGTATTCACCGCCATCTAGTAGATTACTATAACAAGGTAAGCAAATTAAAGAGAATATTTTTACCGTTATAGCAGTCATGACGCTTTATAGAATGTTATAATTAAATGTTTAACATTGAGAAATGCAAGCTTAATATGGAATGATAAGAAAAATAAATGGCTGGACGGGATTCGAACCCGGAGATCTGAGTCCGTACCTCAGCGTGATATCCATTACACTACCAGGCGAATCCAATTCCAAACACTTATGTTTCTTATATATGTATTAATATTCTCCATTATTACTAGATGTCGCGAGAACTCGGTCTTCACCGCCATATAGTAGCTGCCTATAACAAGTAAGCAATTAAGAGAAAGAGGAATATTTTTACCTTATAGCAGTGACGCTTTATAGATGTTATAATTTTAAATGTTTTAACATTGAGCAATGCAAGAATTATTAATATGGAAATTTGATAAGAAAAATAAAGGCCTGGACGGGATTCGAACCCGGAGATCTGAGTCTGTACCTCAGCGTGATATCAATTACACTACAGGCGCGAATCCAATTCAAACACTTATTTTTCTTATATATGTAATATATTCTCCATTATTACTAGATGCACGCGAGAACTCGAGTCTTCACCGCCATCTAGTAGCTTACGATAACAAGTAAGCAAATTAAAGAGATATATTGTACATCATAGCAGTGACGCTGTATAGATGTTAGAATTAAATGGTTAACATTGGGCAATTGCAAGCTTAAGAGGGAATGCTAAGAAAAATATAATGCCCCTGGAACGGTATTACGAACCCGGAGATCTGAGTATGTACCTCAGCGTGATATCCATGACACTACCAGGCGAATCCAATTCAAACCCTTATTTTTCTGATATATGGATTAGATTCTCCATTATTAATAGATGCCACGGAGAACTCGGTCTTCACCGCAATCTAGTAGACTTACTCTAACAAGTAAAGCCACTTAAAGAGAATATTTTTACCTTATAGCAGTGACGCTTTATAGATGTTATAATTAAATGTTTAACATTGAGCAATGCAAGCTTAATATGGAATGATAAGAAAAATAAATGCCTGGACGGGATATATATATAAGGGCAATTATTCCATTGATATTAAGTGGATGTAAAACAAAGTATCTTACTTTAGGAGGAGATAAAATATTACGATTATTTTAGAATAAAGGGTTTATAGACGAAGATCCAAACTTAAATCGACCTTGCCTCATGAGTGTCCTAATAAAATGAATAGTTTATATATAATTAATCAAAACATGCTAGACTTATCATTCCATATCCCTGCACAGCTGTTTTTAATTAAAAATTAATCCATTATTTTTATAATTATTGTTAAGTAGTTTCTAAAAAAATATCACAAATCAAGAGTAAAAGATATAAATAAAATTTAAAACAAAATGGTATAGTGTTGCCTTACAAAAGTAAGCAAAAGTTAGAGTTGTCGCGATTTTAATTTTCAAGAAGTGAGTAGAAGAAATATCTAAAATATATTAATTAATAGCATTGTATATATATATATATATATGAATAAGAAAGTTTTCTTGGGTTTTCCGCGTCTTGGATTCAAGTTCGGCCTCTGGCCACTGACTCCGACGTTTCGGCATGATCCCACATGCCATTATCAAGGAATGATAAGTTCGAGTCACAGGTTTAGGTCTTATCATTCCTTGATAATGGCATGTGGGATCATGCCGAAACGTCGGAGTCAGTGGCCAGGGGCCTAACTTGAATCCAAGACGCGGAAAACCCAAGAAAACTTTCTTATTCATACTTATATCCGCGAAAATCTGCAATATAACATATATATATAGGTTTTCCTCACCTGTAAGACAAATGTCAGGAAAACTTTAAGGCCCAAACGGTCCCCGAAATCATATGGCCATCATCATCATCCTTATCATCATCATCCTTCACCGGTGTGGAAAGCAACGGGAAGCTACCACACCTACGATTCCCCAGTAAAGCTGCAAGAATAGCATAGAATTACTATGGATGGATATTATATATATATATATATATATATATATATGGAATGATAAGAAAAATAAATGCCTGGACGGGATTCGAACCCGGATCTCTGAGTCTGTACCTCAGCGTGATATCCATTACACTACCAGGCGAATCCAATTCAAACACTTTTTTTTTCTTATATATGTATTAAAGGAGAGTATAATACATATATAAGAAAAATAAGTGTTTGAATTGGATTCGCCTGGTAGTGTAATGGATATCACGCTGAGGTACTGACTCAGAGATCCGGGTTCGAATCCCGTCCAGGCATTTATTTTTCTTATCATTCCATATTAAGCTTGCATTGCTCAATGTTAAACATTTAATTATAACATATATATATATATATATATATATATATATACATACATAAGAAAATAGGGCTAATAAGTGAAAAAATCAACTTTTTAAAAACCAATTATTACGTTTATTTTATTTAAAAAGTTAAATTTACTGTACAATTTAAAATGCAAAATTTTAAATAATAATAATAGTAATAGCTATGTTCAGCCACAAACATAAACGTAAATATACTTGGGAGGCGAGAGGCCTAGATCAATAATAGATTATATAATCTGCAATAAAAAAATTCCAATATGATGCTCGACACTAGAGTTTATAGAGGACTGGAAATTGCATCTGATAATTACCTTGTTTTTTGCCCAATATGATTAAAACCATGATGGAGTAAAACAAAACAAATTCGCGACCCTACAATTCACCGTGTCCCATTCAAACCTCCCACATTTTAAATTAATCATAACTCTCAAAGTATGCAGAATTGTGAAATGAGGTTGGTATTAAAAGAAAGCGAAACTCAAAGAATTTTTGTTTTCATTATTTCAATTAATTCATCTGTCGCATGTTGGACAATAATGACATAAAACCACGTTCGCCAGACATCACTTCACTGGACTTCTTCCTCTGGCGGTATGTAAAAGACCGTGTGTTTGCAACTCCAGTACAAGATCTTCATGATTTACGAACCCATATCCTTAACACAATTCCAGAATTACCAATGGACACGTTGGGCAGAACGTGGCGCGAAATCGAATGCAGACTTGATATTGTTCGTGCTACTAATGGTGCTCATATAAAGGCATTTTAGTGTGTGGCAATGGAAATTCTTTGAGTTTCTGTTTTGTTTATACCGGCCTCATTTCATAATTCCGCATACTTTGTTAGTTATGATTAATTAAAATGTGGGAGGATAGAAAGGTACACCTTGTACAATGGTTATACAAAAGCCGATTAGACAGATTACTTCAACGAACACAATTATTGGTACTATAGAGGAACAATGGGAAATTGTGCACAATATTCTCAAACAAGTTGCAAATGAAAGCATAGGCAAAAAATATAAATGGAGAAGAAAAAATGGTATACGAATATGGGATGAAAATATAAAAAAGTAATTGATAAAAAAATAGAAGCATACAAAAAATGAATATCCACATAAAGTATTGATGATATAATAGAATATCATACAAAATAGACAAAAAAATGAGTCATCCGCAGATTCTATCAACCGATCGGTGAACTTCGTGAGCGCTCGCAAAAGCCGTATTCACATCAAAACGTTTTCAGTAATTGTACTGGGTTGTTTGTTAGTTAACGCAGTGCACACTCAAGCAACATGAAAGAGAGAGAGCTTGACTTAGTGTGTTTTCGTGGTCTAGAGGTTTAACAGACGAGCATCTGCGTTCGTAACCTCACGGGTTCGATTCCCATTCTACTTTTTTTTTTAAACTGAATGTTAGAATAGCATTTTGCCTGCAATATACTTTCATATTTAATTTTATATTTACGTTTTATGGCTTTAATGCACAAACAAAACACAGAAAAACATAAATTAAAACCTTTGTCTAATAAATAAATGAGGAAAGATAATATCTCTAAAATTAAAACTTTAACAAAACCAAATTCAACATCGGGTTTATGAGCCCTCAGCATCTATTACCGCCCTCAATCTGCGGGGCATTGAGATTGCCTTGTGCCTATGTCCTTGTATGTGCGCTGAGCCATGGTAAAACTCGGTAAGATTAATTATAAATAAACATGTTACAGACTCCTTTCAAAAAACGTTAAGCTGAAAATATATAAAACTATTATTCTACCAGTTATATTATATGGGTGCGAAACATGGACTCTTACTTTAAGGGAGGGAAGGAGATTACGAGTATTTGAGAATAAAGTTCTTAGGAAAATTTTTGGACCAAAGAGAGATGAACAGACAGGTGAATGGAGAAGACTTCATAACAATGAACTACATGGTCTTTATAAGAAGCTAGATATAATAAGAACAGTTAAGTCTCGTAGACTGCGATGGGCAGGACATGTTGCGCGTATGGGGAATGAAAGACGTGCATGGAAGCTTCTTGTAGGAAAGCCAGAGGGAAAACGCCCAGTTGGTAGACCAAGAATGAGGTGGGAGAACAACATTAACTATGATTTGAGGGAAGTAGATTATACAGGGAATGATTGGAAAGCATTAGCTGAGGATAGGGATGTATGGAGAGCTTATGTCCGCGCGGCCATGAACCTTCGGGTTCGATAGTGCCAGTGAGTGAGTGAGTGTGAAACATGTTATAGGCTGTTACTTTTGTGCCGACGTCTGGGCTTCACAATATATTGAATGCAATACATTGAAATGTCTTAGTCCAAACGATGAATGTGGTAAATATAATTGTTACAATAGCGAAAGTAACATTAATTTAATTCAAATTACAAAATAAAATGTTGCATTTAATTTATAAAACAATTTTAATACAAATATCACGAAAAATACTTCACAATTGAGGACGCGAACCTGCGACCTTCATTAACAGAAACGGTGACAGCATGTTTTATCGCTAACCTTACAGGACACGTAGAGTGTCTTCAGTTCATGACACATAAGAGTAGATCAGGGACTGCACAATTACGACTAGTTTCCTAGTTTGAACCCAGCGCTGTGCCGAATAGGACTTAGAAGAAATGTGCGTTCAAGAGATTACTCATTGTTTTGTCTAAGAGTGTACGTAGAAAGCACCGAGAAAGCTGAGAGAACTTTGTTCACATTTTAGAAAATTATATAACTAGACCACACCCTAAAATATTTAAAGTTTTAAAAAATCTAAACGATGAAATAAGAGAACGAGCACATCTGAACTGCATCTCAAACAGTACTTGGAGTAAATATTTCCAAAATCTATGGACAAAAACAAATTCAACATTTCCCTTCGGTTTTCAGGTAATATTAACGAAGAGTCAATTACAATGGAAGAGTTAATTATTGTTATTAAAATTCTCAGAAGCAACAAAACACCAGGATAAGACCAACATCAATCTTGAACTACTTAAATTTTCAAGCCAAATGTTCTTAGAAAGATTTTTAAGTTTTCTAAATAAGATTTGGGATGGAGAGGCAGCACCAGAAAGTTGGGGAAAAGCATTTATAATACCGTTCTTTAATAAGAACAACCGTAAGGACTGTAATAATTATCGTGGGATCAGTCTATTGAATTCAGGCTACAAAATTTATGCCAATATAATAAAAAATAAATTATCAACATTTTATGACAGTCTTATTGGAGAGGAACAAATGGGATTTCGTAAAGGAAGGTCATGCACAGATGGATATTTTACAATAAAAATATTACTGGAAAAACACAAAGAATTTAATATTGCAACACATATAGCTTTTTTAGATTTCAAGAATGCCTTGGATAAAGTAGACAGATCAAAATTGTTACAACTTTTAATTGATAATAATGTCCCACAGCAGTTTATTCACAATATTTATAACATATATAGCAAAAATAAAGTCGGCGGTCCAACAAGATGGAAAACTATCATCTTGATCACCTATCAATACTGGAGTAAGTAAAGGATGTGGATTATCACCCATTCTCTTTATTATTCACATGAACGGAATAATTAAACAATGGAAACAAACTCGCCATGGATATATACAAATTAACATGCATCTTAAATTGAACTCAATTCTCTTTGCGAATGATTTGGTATTGTTAGCACTTTCAGAAGATGACCTCCGAAGATCAATATATAATTTTCAGAAAAAACAGCCTCATACAATATGGAAATTTCAACAGACAAAATAAAATTCTGGCATTTTGTAGTTATACAAAGTACAATCTGTATCAATAATAAAATATTAGAAAGATGTCATAGCTTCCCATATTTAGATTACAATCTTTCAATCTTTGAAGAATTGGATATAAAAAAGTGATCCCACATCAGACCCAGAGGCCCTTGGGGTAGTAGGAGGTTAAGGTTCCCACTTTTTTCTAGACAATCGACACTTTATGTCAGCCAGGTTGTCAGCCCTGCGCGTGACGGCCGCCTTTACCCCCAGAACAAGCGTCTGGTACTCATTTCCGTTAGAGGCTGAGCCGACCCCAGGCCATAGTGCCGCCAGAGGATTTGGGTCAGTTTAAAAATCCTGACCACAACGGGACTTGAACCGTGGACCCTCCGGCTTGTAACTCAGTGCCTTAACCACTAAGATACGGCGTGCATACCACAGAAAATTAATAAATACACAGGAACTATGGGCATTATAAACAGTGTAATGAAACCATCCTTTGTTCAGAAACACACCTGCATACATCTTCAAAAGGTGTTGGCACGACCTGTACTCAGCTATTGCAGCGAAGCATGGACACTGAAGAAAGCAGATTAAAGCAGAATAACGGCTTATGTAATGCGATTCACGAGACGTACGGCGGGATCTACTAAGTGGGATTTAAAAACAAATTGTGAAATCTTAAAGGAACTAAAAACTAAGCCAGGTTTAGACTATATTGATCGGTATCGGTCCAATTGGAAACACCATTTGGAAAGAATGAGTAATACTAGAATCCCAAAGGCAATTTATAAACATGTACCACATAGCCAAAGATCTGTAGGCCATCCAGCTAAGAGATGGCGTGAAAATTGTATGTGAGACCGTAACAGGCCTTGTGGCCTAATATTTGTCAGGAAGAAGAATAAGAATAAGAAGAAGAAGAAGATAGTTATTAATATTGAAATAGCGTCAATTTGGTGTTAAAATTTGAATATGGTGTGAATTTGATACAAGTTTTATTAATATAGAATCTGCAGCTAGTCAAAGTTTAACTTTTTACACGCTTTATATTAGCTTGACCTCTATCTATCTATCTATCTATGTAACGGAATTTTTCAACGCGATTTTCACCCACTTAAAATCATCGGATCGACTTGAAACTTTGTATACTTGTAGAGGATCTGTGACAATACAATAATTTCATATTTATTTTCTAAAATCCTGGCCATAATCATCAGAAAATAAAAAAAAAGTGTTTGTGTATCAATGTAACGGAATTTGGCAACGCGATTTTCAACCACTTAGAAACATCGGATGGACTTGAAACTTTGTATACTTGTAGAGGATCCGTGACAATACAATAATTTCATATTTATTTTCTAAAATCCTGGCCATAATCATCAAAAAATCAAAAAAAGTGTTTTTGTATAAATGTAACGGAATCTTTCAACGCGATTTTCACCCACTTAGAAACATTGGATCGACTTGAAACTTGAAACTTTGTATACGTGTAGAGGACCCGTGACAATACAATAATTTCATATTTTGTTTCAAAAATCCTGTCCAGAATCATCCGAAAATCAAAACAATGAAAACTGGTATAATAGGTTGCGGACTTGTCGAATTTTTAGTCAATCGTTGTAAGAGCTCAGTTGGTAGACCAGTGAACTTCTTAGTGGTATATAATTTCAGTAATCCATAAGTCGCTGGTTCAAATCCGGCTGGGAGGGTTTTTTTATAGAAGAGTATTACTTTTAGCTCATACTACAATAGTATCGAATTTAAAGATATTTATATTTGTATCTTATTCTGTAAAATATTAAAACTAAAAAATAAAAAATAAATAATAGTTTTAAAAAACTAAAAAAAACACGCTTTAATAGAAAACCGAACTAAAAAAATGAAAAATAATTTTAATTTCCAACACGCTTGCGATAAATAATTTTACCATCAAAAGCGTGGGGTGCTTTTTATGATGTTTACATTTTCTTCTTAGAGACTTTACTTTTACCAATATCTGTTTATTATCAAATATATTAATTAGTAAATAGCACCCCACGCTTTTGATGGTAAAATTATTTATCCCAAGCGTGTTGGAAATTAAAATTATTTTTCAATTTTTTAGTTCGGTTTTCTAATAAAGCGTGTTTTTTTAGTTTTTTAAAACTATTATTTATTTAACACCAAATTGACGCTCCAGTTAATTTTATATACACCATTTTAACAAAGTTGAGGACGACGGCACCTGCCAACAGGTACATTTTAATTTTTAACTTTTATCCTATGACTATTCACCTCAACAGAATTTGATATGAATTTTATTGTATTGTCTCTTGGTTTAACATATCACCTTCATTACAATGTAGATTCTATGCCATGGTATCTTACTTACTGACTTACTTACTTACTCACTGGTACTATCGAACCCGTAGGTTCATGGCCGCGCGGACATAAGCTCTCCATACATCCCTATCCTGAGCTAATGCTGTCCAATCATTCTCCGTATAATCTACTTCCCTAAAATCATAGTTAATGTTATTCTCCCACCTCATTCTTGGTCTACCAACTGGGCGTTTTCCGTGGCTTTCCTACAAGAAGCTTCCATGCACGTCTTTCATTCCCCATACGTGCAACATATCCTGCCCATCGCAGTCTACGAGACTTAACTGTTCTTATTATATCTGGCTTCCTATAAAGACCATGTAGTTCATTGTTACGGAGTCTTCTCCATTCACCTGTCTGTTCATCTCTCTTTGGTCCAAAAATTTTCCTAAGTACTTTATTCTCAAATACTTGTAATCTCCTTTACTCCCTTAAAGTAAGAGTCCATGTATCGCACCCATATAATATAACTGGTAAAATAATAGTTTTATATATTTTCAGTTTAACATTTTTTTGAAAGAAGTTGGGACATCAAGAGTCTCTGCAATGCATAATAGCACGCATTTCCAGAATTGAGCCTATGTTTAATTTCTTTGTGCATCTCATTCCTATTTGTGATTATTGTTCCTAGGTATTTGAATTCAGCCACTTCCTCAAAATTTCCCTCATTTGTCATTAGCTGTCCATTTCCATTATATAATGTATTTCTACGTGTGACCATATATTTAGTATTATTATAAACTTTAGTTGGTAAATTCTAGGCGAAACACAACTGTGATTGGTTGTAAATGAAAATCATTGAAATGTGATTGGTCATTGACTCCCATTTGGGGCATGAGTTAAATAATCAATGAAAACCATATAACTGGTATAATACTGCAAAATATTGAATTAGCCAATGGATGTAGAAGTGTATATCAAACTACATAATATAGTTTCACACTCGTCAATTAGTGTCTGGTTCAGAACATGCACAATTTGTCATTGTGGAAATGTTTTATAGAATTAATGAATGAAAGCCGTTAATTGCAGCAAAACGCTACAACTGATATAGTGCAACAAACACTGAATTAACCAATTGATGTAGAAATGTAAAGTAAATTGCACAATACATTGTGGATTCAAGATCGTCAATTATGGGTTGTAAGTATATTTTGTAGTTTATGCTGATGATGTAGTACTACTGGCCGATAGCGAGGAGATGCTAAAGGCCAACACGCACACACTATTGAGTAACACTAAGAAATTAGGACTGGAGGTGAATATCAATAAAACTAAATATATGTTCACACGTAGAAATTCAGTATATAATGGAAATGGACAGTTAATGACAAATGAGGGAAATTTGGAGGAAGTGGCTGAATTCAAATACCTAGGAACAATAATCACAAATAGGAATGAGATGCACAAAGAAATTAAACATAGGCTCAATTCTGGAAATGCGTGCTATTATGCATTGCAGAGACTTTTGATGTCCCAACTCCTTTCAAAAAACGTTAAGCTGAAAATATATAAAACTATTATTCTACCAGTTATATTATATGGGTGCGAAACATGGAATCTTACTTTAAGAGAGGAAAGGAGATTACGAGTATTTGAGAATAAAGTTCTTAGGAAAATTTTTGGACCAAAGAGAGATGAACAGACAGGTGAATGCAGAAGACTACTTAACAATGAACTACATGGTCTTTGTAGGAAGCCAGATATAATAAGAACAGTTAAGTCTCGTAGACTGCGATGGGCAGGACATGTTGCACGTATGGGGAATGAAAGACGTGCCTGGAAACTTCTTGTAGGAAAGCCAGAAGGAAAACGCCCAGTTGGTAGACCAAGAATGAGGTGGGAGAACAACATTAACTATGATTTGAGGGAAGTAGATTATACAGGGAATGATTGGAAAGCATTAGCTCAGGATAGGGATGTATGGAGAGCTTATGTCCGCGCGGCCATGAACCTACGGGTTCGATAGTGCCAGTGAGTAAGTAAGTAAGGTATATTTTGTATTAAACTAAGTTCTTTAACCTTTATATTCCGGGGTATTTAAAAATACCGCATGAACTGCTGGACGGAATTTAAATCCCAGTCCGTGTTATTAAATGGATGGTAGAGAGCACATACTAACAAAAAAAAAAAATTTTTACGATAAACTATAAGAGATATGAGTATAAAATAACTTTAATTTCATTCATAAAGGAGTGTATTATTCAATGAAATGTTTAATTTTTACATACAATAGAGAATTTTATTATTAAAAGTTAAAATTTATTTTGCGAGGCCTATATTTTTTGGTTTGACTTTATAACGGGTTCAGTTTATGATTTGAAGGTGACTGTACTCTTGCAAGAGGGATTTGATGACGTAGTTTGAACACGTGTGCCATGAAAAATCTGCTTTGAAAGCATAAACACGAGTACCCTGCCTTGTTGACGACAGAGTTATCAGCACCCTGTGGCACTTAAACCTTAACATAGCGCACTAACATTCAGTCTTGAATTAGTAACTGTAGACTGTGGTTTGTTTTTTAACATATCAAAAAATGGCTTCACGTATATGGCATCCTGGATTATCAAAATAATGTGAGTAGCTTATCAGATATTTTTTTAAAAATAAATGCTAACAAGATATTTACCATGTTAACTCATTATAATTTAAATACAAAATTAGGGGGTGAAAAAGACACTTTTTTTATATTTTTTATGAATACTTGATCTAAAACACAATAGGTTAGAGCCACAAATAACTTCCTTGTAACATTTTCTGAATTTTTATAATTTTACAATGAAATAATGTTATCATGGGAAAAATATGTAAAAATTAGGGGTGAAAAAGGCACCTGATGTGTTTTTTTTAATTTTTTTGTGAATACTTGATCGGAACACAATAGTTAGAGCCACTAATAATTTATTTACAATATTTTCTGAATTTTTGTAATTTTATGAAGAAATAATGTTATCATGGGACAAATATGTCCACTAAGTCCTTTAGCGGTTTACATTTCATGGGACAAATATGTCCCACAAGGTCATTGGCGTCGCAATTGATAGGCTGGCATGGAATTCGTAAATGTCCCACATAAATACATTTAAGAGACAGAGTTTGTTTCTAATACATGACGTAGTTTAAAATCTATCGCAGGAAAATGATAATGTAAAAGAGTACAAACATTACATGACAGAGAGGAGAATAATTGGAATTTAGAGCTTGGATATTCTACTTATGCCAAGTCAATAATATGGTTACTTACTTACTTACTCACTGGCACTATCGAACCCGTAGGTTCATGGCCGCGCGGACATAAGCTCTCCATACATCCCTATCCTGAGCCAATGCTTTCCAATCATTCCCTGTACAATCTACTTCCCTCAAATCATAGTTAATGTTGTTCTCCCACCTCATTCTTGGTCTACCAACTGGGCGTTTTCCTTCTGGCTTTCCTACAAGAAGTTTCCATGCACGTCTTTCATTCCCCATTCGTGCAACATGTCCTGCCCATCGCAGTCTACGAGACTTAACTGTTCTTATTATATCTGGCTTCCTATACAGACCATGTAGTTCATTGTTATGAAGTCTTCTCCATTCACCTGTCTGTTCATCTCTCTTTGGTCCAAAAATTTTCCTAAGAACTTTATTCTCAAATACTCGTAATCTCCTTTCCTCCCTTAAAGTAAAAGTCCATGTTTCGCACCCATATAATATAACTGGTAGAATAATAGTTTTATATATTTTCAGCTTAACTTTTTTGAAAGGAGTTAGGACATCAAAAGTCTCTGCAATGCATAATAGCATTGCATTTCCAGAATTGAGCCTATGTTTAATTTCTTTGTGCATCTCATTCCTATTTGTGATTATTGTTCCTAGGTATTTGAATTCAGCCACTTGCTCAAAATTTCCCTCATTCGTCATTAGTTGTCCATTTCCATTATATAATGAATTTCTACATGTGACCATATATTTAGTTTTACTGATATTTACTTCCAGTCCTAATTTCTTAGTGTTACTCAATAGTGTGTACTTACTTAAATACTGAATATAGGTTTCAGATGAGTCAACTCAAAACACATTAGAACGTTTTCAATCAGCTATTTCAGAAAACTATAATTTCTTTAAAATTATAATTATTACAATTTCTTCACGGGCTAAAGACAGTTTCAATATCCGAACTTTCAGTCTCTCTAAAGTCATAATATTAAGAGGTATGTATTTTGGAAGATATAACGGATATTTGCATATGATTCACAACAGGCTATAAGCCCAGGACAAAGAGAAGAAGAAGAAGGAACGTTATATGGAGAAATATACAAGTAACTGGATGATGTTTCGAATTGTGAAAGATACAGAAGACGCCTGTAAAACAAAATATTCGCGGGTCACTCAGAAAAATGTAAACGCGATGCTCAATGAATTAATTGGAATATTTAACTCATGCCACAAATGCTAGTCAATGAACAATCACGTTTCAATGACTGTCGTGTTTACCTCTCTCTTTATCAGCTCTTGATTTTGTGATAAAGAAAGCTCCTCCTTTCTAATGTTCTGAACACGTCAAAGCATTATTATTCTCCAACAAATACATTGAATATAGCAAATAATGAAAAGATTCCTTGATTTTACTGAGTTGTTTACTAAAAAAATAAATGAATAACCCGTAATGTTGATTATGATATATAGTTTGATGTGTTTCATTATTTCTCCACTTGGGTGCACTCTTACAATATTGCGATCTTATTTGGCAATAAATAATATGATCAAGCAGCAGTGAATGAACATAACCTCGCATTTCTGATTTGTTTTCAAACATCGCCGTTTACATTAAATATATAAATATTTAAAAATAACTATAGTTAAACCATAATTTGTGAGTAAACAGCTTAATTTTATTCGTTAAATAGTCCTAACAAATTCCACGAGTGATTTCCAAATTATAGATAAATTCACCACTCACGAAGCATATACCTAAATACCATGAGGAAGAAGAAGCTTGAGAAGACAAAAGAAAATATGGCAACAGAAGCAATTTGGAGCTGGAACAGGCTAGTAAAGAGCCTAACCGTGACGAAGAAAAGACACAGTTTTTCATTAGTTTCTACCCGTTATACCATATTATATTGGAATTCTTATTTGTTAATGTCTTAACAGATAAGATGGAAACAAGGCAATGAGTGTGTATTTTGTTCATTTGGAGCGCAGTTTCTGGGAGTGGTGTGAGTTCTTATATTGAAATCATGAAGAGAAAATAAAGGAATAAAATTAGATAAAACACACTACTTGAAAACATGATTATACGCTGATGACCAGGTAATAATAGCAAATACAGAAGACGAACTTCAAAGGAATATGTTTAAACTACATAATATATGTGAACAATATAATCTCAAAATATCCATAGAAAAAACTAAGGTAATGGCATTCCAAGGGAAAAATCAAATCAGATCCAAAATAGTAATAGGAAACAAAATCATAGAACAGGTGAACCGTCTCAATTATCTAGGATGTGACATTTCATTTAATTATGATAATGATATAACTAATAAACTAGCAAAATTCCAGGGAATATGTGGTACGATAAAACGATCACTAAATAAGAAAACAACAAGAGAGACCCAATTGAAATTTTATAAAACATTGGCAGTACCGGTACTGCTCTATGGATCAGAAGCCTGGATACATAAAAAACAAGATCTAAGTAGGATAACGGCGGCAGAAATGAAATTTTTGAGATCTGTTAAAGGGTGCACTAAGGAAGCCAGAATCAAGAACACAGAAATAAGACAGGAACTTGAAATATTTGCAATAACTGATAAAATAGATACATATAGACAAAAATGGAAGCAACACATAGAGAGAATGAATGAAGATAGGTATCCAAAACAAATAACAAAATACAAAGCTAAAGGCACCCGAGATGTGGGCAGACCTAGAAAGAGATGGGCTGAAGTCGGAACGGGTCAACAGACCTAATGCATGAATGCAGATGATGATGATGATGATGAAGAGAAGAAATCTCTCCAAATATGATTTGTTATGCATGTGGCGAGTTTATTTTAAAATCTCAGTGGTGGCCAATTTCGAAACATGTCAAAACAGCGTCTAGACTGATTCAATTGAGGGCTGGATCGAGCACCATATGAGTTGAAAAGGATGTAAAGCTGGTCTGACTCATTGGTTAAAATGAAACAAAGGAAAAACGGTAGTTTACTGTTCTTTTCCTGTTCTAAATTATATTCCATATTTGGACAAATACCATTTATGATTATAAATAATAGTTTTAAAAAACTAAAAGAACACGCTTTATTAGAAAACTAAAAAATGAAAAATAATTTTAATTTGCAATACGCTTGGGATAAAATAAAGTGGTCAACAAAAAAAATCAACTCCAACACATATAGAATAAAATTAGACTTATCAACAAAAAGAAAATAATGTTACCATCAAAAGCGTGGGGTGCTCTATATCAATTAATATATATTTGATATTAAACAGATATTGGTAAAAGTAAGCTCTCTAAGAAGAAAATGTAAAAATCATAAAAAGCACCCAACGCTTTTGATGGTAACATTATTTTCTTTTTGTTGATAACTCTAGTTTTATTCTATATGTGTTGGAGATGATTTTTTTTGTTGACCACTTTATTTTATCCCAAGCATATTGGAAATTAAAATTATTTTTCATTTTTTAGTTTTCTAATAAAGCGTGTTCTTTTAGTTTTCTAAAACTATTATTTTTTATTTTTTAGTTTTAATATTTTACAGAATAAGATAGAAATGTAAATATCTTTAAATTCGATACTATTGTAGTGTGAGCTAAAAGTAATACTCTTCTATAAAAAAAAACCCTCCCAGCCGGATTTGAACCAGCGACGTATGGAATACTGAAATTATATACCACTAAGAGTTCACTGCTCTACCAACTGAGCTCTTATAACGATTGACTAAAAACTCGACAAGTCCGCAAACTATTATACCAGTTTTCATTTTTTTGATTTTCTGATGATTCTGGGCAGGATTTTAGAAACAAAATATGAAATTATTGTATTGTCACGGGTCCTCTACACGTATACAAATTTTCAAGTCGATCTAATGTTTCTAAGTGGGTGAAAATCGCGTTGAAAGATTACGTTACATTGATACAAAAACACTTTTTTTTGATTTTCTGATGATTATGGACAGGATTTTAGAAAATAAATATGAAATTATTGTGTTACGGGTTCTCTACAAGTATACAAAGTTTCAAGTCGATCCAATGATTTTAAGTGGGTGAAAATCGCGTTGAAAAATTCCGTTACATAGATAGATAGATACAGGTCAAGCTAATATAAAGCGTGTAATAATTCCTCATTACTATCTTTCCATATGACAAAAGTGTCGTCCACATACCCAAGCCACACTGTAGGTTTCAAAATGGTATTCTCCAAGGCCTGTTTTTTTAATTTCCCCATGTGTAAATTGGCTATTACCGGGTTTAATGGACTTCCCATGGCTACACTATCTACTTGTTCATAAAATACTACTCCCCATTGGAAATAAGATTCTGTAAGACTTACGGTGATAGAGTGCTACTATGTCCGGCGGAAAAAAGTTCTTGCAAATTCTCATAAGCCTCCAATATATACCTTGGTAAATAATGAAACCACATCACTGATTAGTATTTTGACGTCGGGTTTCAATTTTAATGTTTCTATATTCTCTATGAAATGTGAGGAATCTTTTACGTAAGTGTCTGTTTTTCCAATGTACGGTTACAATAGTGAAGCCAGAATTGTTGGCTGATAGCGAGGAGATACTAAAGGACAACACGCACACACTGTTGAGTAACACTAAGAAATTAGGACTGGAAGTAAATATCAATAAAACTAAATATATGGTCACACGTAGAAATTCATTAAATAATGGAAATGGACAGCTAATGACAAATGAGGGAAATTTTGAGGCAGTGGCTGAATTCAAATACCTAGGAACAATAATCACAAATAGGAATGAGATGCACAAAGAAATTAAACATAGGCTCAATTCTGGAAATGCGTGCTATTATACATTGCAGAGACTTTTGATGTCCCAACTCCTTTCAAAAACGTTAAACTGAAAATATATAAAATGATTATTCTACCAGTTATATTATATGAGTGCGAAAGATGGACTCTTACTTTAAGGGGGGAAAGGAGATTACGAGTATTCGAGAATAAAGTTCTTAGGAAAATTTTTTGGAGCAAAGGAAGATGAACAGACAGGTGAATGGAGAAGACTACATAACAATGAACTACATGGTCTTTATAGGAAGCCATATATAATAAGAACAGTTAAGTCTCGTAGACTGCGATGGGCAGGACATGTTGCACGTATGGGGAATGAAAGACTTGCATGGAAGCTTCTTGTAGGGAAAGCCAGAGGGAAAACGCCCAGTTGGTAGACCAAGAATGAGGTGGGAGAATAACATTAACTATGATTTGAGGGAAGTAGATTATACAGGGAATGATTGGAAAGCATTACCTCATGATAGGGATGTATGGAGAGCTTATTTCCGTGCGGCCATGAACCTACGGGTTCGGTAGTGCCAGTGAGTAAGTAAGTGTCGTTACAATAGTGATGCCAGAAACTTGGCGAGTTCATAAGTCAGTGGTTCAATGACAAGACAGTATGTCTGAGTGGCGTCCCTTCCTTATGGATCTTAGACAACCCGTATAATCTCTGTGGTAGAGCCTTTGATTTGTATAATAGGCCTATTTTTTTATGTCATCCAGTAAAGAATTCTTGATAAGTTCATTGGATTTCCATAGAAATCTTGCAGTAGAATAACTTTCAAGAATGTATATATCCCGTCTGTTTTTATGACGACGGGACGGTGGCATTTCTTTATATGCAGGAAGAATGATTATTTGCTTGTCTTCATTTAATGCTTTTAGAGCTGCTTCTTCCTTACGCGATAAATTGATGGCAGGTGATTGGCTTTACGGAGAATGGTGACACTTCACTTCTTATCTCCCTCGATGTATAGAAAGCTGTCTTATTCCGGACGTCATTGGTTACAATGTGTAGGATCATCGAATATTAGAGTCGTCGTGAATTAAAAATCTAGTAATATTTTATTTACGGTCTGTATTTACCTATGAGTCCACCGCTGTGGTCTCGTGGTAGCGTGCTGCCTTGTCACGCAGCTGGCCCGGGTTCGAATCCCAGTCGGGGCAGTTTTTCTGGGTGAGGTTTTTATCGGGGTTTTTCGTCACCTGTAAGACAAATATCAGGAAAACTTTAAGGCCCAAACGGTCCCCGAAATCATATGGCCATCATCATCATCATCCTTCACCGGTGCTGAAAGCAACGGGAAGCTACCACACCTAGAATTCCCTAGTAAAGCTGCAAGCATAGAATGAAAATGCTATGATTGCAGTGAAAGACCTGCCCTGGGGCAGAATTACTATGGATTTACCTATGAGGTGACAGGTTAAACTACGTGAATGCAATGATCTGTTACTTGTTTACTTTTATGTTATTAACAAATATATGAATAATGATTTCAGTCTACAGAAACGTGCGTGATTTTCGTGTTTGAATATAATGAAAAACACATCCCCTCCAATAAGACACAAGAATTCGTCCTACTGCAGGATAAATATTACAAAATAAATAAGTAAATAAATAAATAGTAATAGAAAAGAAAATGTATATGGACAACCTTTGCACCTACTATTTGTAGATCTAGAGAAAGCATACGACAATGTCCCTATAGAGAAACTATGGATTGCTTTAAGACGTATGGGAATTAAAACTATAATAATTAAAGCTATACAAAATTTATATGACAATTGCATGTCTAAAATTAAAATTGGCAGTAAATTGTCACGTGATTTTACGATAAATAAAGGTCTTCGTCAAGGTTGTTGTCTATCACCGACTCTGTTTAAAATATATGTACATGAAATATTAAAGAATTGGAGGAGAAAATGTTCAAGCGTGGGAATTCCTATTTCAAACAACAAAACTTTATACAACTTACATTTTGCAGATGATCAATTGTTAATTGCACAATATTATGAAGATTTAGAATATATGACTAGAAAAGTAATAGAAGAATAATGAAAAATGGAGTTTAAATTTAAACATGAAAAAAACTAAATATTTATCAATTGGTGAACCAGAACAAAATTTAATTTTGGAGACTGGAGAAACAATAAAATCTTGTAGTGAGATCACATATTTAGGAATTAAAATAAATAAAAATGGAAGTTATGAAGAGGAAATAAGAAATAAAAATAATAAAGGAAAATTTGCAATTGCTTGCCTCAATGTAATATTGTGGGATAAAAATATAAGTAATAAAAATAAAATGAATATATATCGTACATAATAAAAATAAAATGAATATATATCATACAATTGTTAAAAGCATCATTACTTATGGAGCGGAACTTTGGCCATTAACAACAAAAACAAATAAGTACCTTTTGGCAACGGAAATGGATTTTATACGAAGGGCAGCAAGAATTTCAAGAAGAGAAAAAATTAGAAACTCAGTTATAAGGGAGAAAATGAAGATTGAAGACACTATTTTAGATTATATTAAAACTCAGCAATTAAGATGGTACGGACATGTCCAGCGAATGGAAGAGGATCGACTACCAAAATCTGTTTTGGAATGGAAACCCGAGGGAAGACGAAGCAGAGGAAGACCTAAAACCTCCTGGAGTCAGGGTATATGGTTATATATGAAGGAGAAACATCTACAACCAGGAGATTGGATGGACCGACAAAATTGGCTATTAGGAATCGGACGATGTCAAAGACATTAATCAACCGATGATCTATCTATAAATAAATAAATTTGATACTAAACTGGCATTAATAAAGCCGTAGTTCCAATCAAATGTGTGGTCAGATGGAAACAAGACTCAGAATGTGGTGACATATGCTTCCACTTCCGCCTTCGCTAGAACAAATAAGACATTTAATTATTACGAGTTGGAAGGATCGAAAATGTCGCGCAAAAGCGACGAAACCGGTCTGCATAAAAATCAAGAAATATGAGATGAGTCAAAATATCCAACTCAATAGTAATTAAAAAAACCTAATAGTGTTATTTCCCACATTAAATAAGAGCTCCAAATGTTAGCATATAAATTTAAATTAATAGCCAATAGAAATAATTGTAAAATATCAATATATAAGTCAAAAGTAATGGCATTTATTGGTAAATATGGAATCAGATCAAAAATTGTACTGGATAACAAAATAATAGAACAAATATAACATTTCCAATATTTAGGATGTGATATAACTTATAGAGAAAATAAAAATATAGAAAATAAAGTAAATAAATTTCAGGCTATTTGTTGAACCATATAAAGAACCTTAGGTCGGAAAACAAGGAAAGATACGAAGCTTAAATTATATAAAACAATGGCTGTTCCTTTGTTGTTGTATGGAAGTGGAAATTGGATAATGAAGTCAAGGGATAAAAGCAGGATACAGACTGCGGAAATGCTACTTTTACGGAATGTGAAAGGATGCACTAGAGCGGATAGAATAAGGAATGAAACTCTACGAGAAGAATTAAATATATATAAAATTGAAGATAAAATCAGCGAAAATAATAAGAAATGGACAGAACATTTAATGAGAATGAACAACGAAACAATACCAAAAATAACCTTTCTGTATAATCCCAGAGGAACAAGAGATGTTGGCCGACCACGTAGAAGATGGACTCCACTTTTAACTTCGCCGGAACAGGCTGCATAGCCTTAACCTTGTAGTAGAAGAAGAAGACGAAATAAGGCATTGCCCGCCTATCCTTTATGTCTCCTAATGTATACTATTTTCCACAATTAGAACTACTTAAAATGGGAATTTTTTGAATGAATTACTATCATTATATTATTTCTCCCAAGATTAATTTCTCCATTGAAACATTTTATAGGCCCGCCTCTTTTAATAAACCAGTAAACAATTATTAAGTTTATTCAAAGAGTCGTAAAATACACTTGACAAAACAAAAAAAAAATGCATATGTATGTATATACACCACACATCCCTCTTGGAGACATGGGTTCTTACCTAATGGTAATTTCTTGACCAAGTAATTTCTATCTACCGTCGGGTTTTTACAGCTGCTGCCGTCTTCCCGTTCCAAACCTCCAAAGCCTACGGTCTTGGGCATCTTCGATGCTTAGTCCTCTAGCTTGCATTATTGTCTTCATGTTTTCTTTCCATGTTAACCTTGGTCTCCCCCTTTTCTTCTTTCTGTTCGGAAGCTTCGGCCATAGCTCATCTTCCATTCTTAAGACATGTCCTAACCACTTTAATTCCTTCTCCTCAATTCTTTCAATTATGCTTTCTTCTGCTTCCATTATGTTTCTAATTTCCTTATTTGTGACATGTTCTAATCTAGACTTTCTTCCACTTCTTCGTAAATAATCCATTTCTAGAGCTATTAGTCTATTCTTGTGATACTTATTGATTGTCCATACCTCACTTCCGTACATTGCAACAGATTCCACCAATGTTTTACCAATATATTTTTTTTGTGTCTTTCCAAATATGCTTATCCCACCATATGGAATTTAACGAAGATATTATTTTTCTACTCAATTCAATTCTATGTTTTATGTTCTCTTTGCCTATACCTTCAATGTTATCCATAATTATTCCCAAATATTAAGTTTGTTTCACTTGCTTTATTTGGATTCAATCTTCCAATATTAAATTTTCTCGTTCATTGCTATTTATTACCAGATATTCTGTTTTTTGTAAATTTACTGTGAGACCCCATGATTCATATGTGTTTTTCAACCTTTTTATCATGAATTCCATATCAAATTTGTCTTGCGCTAAAACCAGTTGATCATCGGCAAATTGTAATGTCAGCAAAAATCTGTTGCCTATTGGGATCCCCATACCTTTGCAGCTTTGTTTCCATTTCATTAATTTACTATGCTTATTATTACCTTGCAGATGTCAGTGAGTGACGTAGTCAGCACATCGCCTCAATGAGACATCTAGTAGCCAACCAAGATATGTTGTTGTTGTTTTCAAATGCTGGGCCTTGGCAATGAAGCCATTAGCGTTCTTGCTCTCCAATAGTTATCTTTGCAAATGATATTTAAGTGCATTCCATAACCTCTCCTATCCAAATCTCAACCTCAACCTGCTCGTGGTGCAACCTGCTTTTACAAATGAGGCTATGAGGACTGAGTAATGGCGGTAAAACCACATCATCAGAAATAGAGGAAATGCTATTTCAACACTTACGCTGGCATGCCACGGCGTAGAAATGCTCCACAAATGGTGCTTGTGAGAATGGTCTGTGGATTCAAATATATAGATCCTCCCGGCAAGGTCCGATGGACCCATTAACCAATGGCAAGTGTGGCCCTCCAGTCATACTGGGGGTTTATGTGAGTGGGTGGTGTAACCACCATTACAAATAAAAAATTGGCGCCCGCTTAAAAAACGGTTACATTTATGCTGAACAATGCCAACCAAGATATTGCTTAAATGGAGAAGGTCGATTAGATATTACCCAGAGGCACTAATATAGGTGGTCTTTATAGGAAACCAGATATAATAAGAACAGTTAAGTCTCGTAGACTGCGATGGGCAGGACATGTTGCGCGTGTGGGGAATGAAACACGTGCATGGAAACTTCTTGTAGGAAAGCCAGAGGGAAAACGCCTAGTTGGTAGACCAAGAATGAGGTGGGAGAACAACATTAACTATGATTTGAGGGAAGTAGATTATGCAGGGAATGATTGGAAAGAATTAGCTCAGGATAGGGATGTATGGATAGCTTATGTCCGCGCGGCTATGAACCTACTTGTTCGATAGTGCCAGTGAGTAAGTAAGTAAGTAAGTAAGTAAGGCACTAATATAGGCTTCACATAATTTTACGAAACCGAAAATCTTCAACCAAGGGGTCACCACTTGAAGAGTCTCCCGGATGACTTATCTCTTGATTTTTCCATCCTAAAAATGCATTGACCCGGCCGGGTTTGTACCTGCGACACTCAGAACTAGAGGCAAGGAACATTAACCACTAGACCAGAGAGACCGACAAAATTGCATATGTTCAAAATGGATTAAAAACAACACAGGCATATCTACACCTATACAGTTGCTCATTCCCGACTCAGTTATGAAACTGTTCACTACTATTCTCGTTAGACAACTTGTCTGTATACATGCATACTTCTATACGCTCTAAAACTAAATAACTGTAACTCACAGTTCTATCGAACCTATGGGTCCATGGCTGAGCAAAGCAAGCTCTCCACACATCTCTATCCTAAGCTAATGTTTTTCAATCATCCCCTGTATAATATACTTACCTGAAATCATGGTTAATGTTATTCACCCACATCATAATTGATATACTAACTCGCGTTTTCCTTCTGGTTTTCTTACGAGAAGCTTCCATGTCCCTCTTTCATTACTTGTTCTATAATATAGTCATATTTGGTTATTTTATTCGTTATTCTCGACAATTTCATTATCCAGTTTGTTGGCCCCGAGATTTAAAATTAAGATCTCCAAATAAGAACGAGTTTATTGAAGTGAGTAAATTATTTCCTGACAAATAAAATCAGTTTCAAATATTTGGGCTGTGATGTTAGCTACAATGTGGAAAGAGATATTGACTCCAAAATAAATCAATTTCAGACGGTGTGTGGAACAATACAGAGAACATTCAAAAATAAAATTAGAAAAGAAACCAAGATAAAAATGCATAATGTTATGGCGGTTCCCACAATATTGTATGGATGTGAAACTTGGGCTCCAGTGAAAAAAACAGAAGGATAGAATACAGACGGCGGAGATGAGGTTCCTAAGACAAGTAAAAGGATGTACAAGACTTGATAGAATAAGAAATGAGGATATAAGAGAAGAATTGAAAGTACAGCCTTTATTGGATAAAGTCACGAATTACAGACAGAAATGGATTGATCACATGGATGGAATGAGTAAGGAGAGATATCCATTGTTAGCAAGAAATTATCAAGCAAGAGGAAGACATGATGTTGGAAGACCTAGAAGACGTTGGGCTGATGCATTATGAAGTCGGAACGGGCAATTGCCTAATCCCTGGAGTGATGATGATTTTGGAAAAGACAATCGATTAATTTTCTTAGACTAAACGTAAGTTAAATACAGTGTTATTTACAAAGGTGGATGACATGGGCATCAACGTGCTGTTGAGGGTCCGCATCATCAATAAAATAATGTCTAGTATGTAATAATATAAAATAGATAGAACAAAGCAAAAAAGTAGATAACAATACAATTACAGTATACATTAATCAGGTTACGAAAAACTACATTGTTCACCATTGCATTGTCCACCTGGGACCTTCCAATCCCTTACTGTACTTTTCCTTCCTCACGTTCTGAACGCCTATGTATTAATACTATTGTCTTTCGGAGATGTGTTTTTGAGATCCATTTTTACCTTCTTAACAGTGAAGTCTAAAATGTTTTAGGTGCTATATTTCCAGATATATAATTCATATTATTTAAATTAAGAACGGATTACTACAACAAACGCATTTCATATTGAGAATTGTATGGTTAAGAAAATCCTATAAATTTGTCAATTAGTTAAAACAGATAAGTCTGTATATTAGTATTACTAAACTTAAATTGTTAAATCATACTAGAGCACGCCATTAAATCTTTATAGAATGAGGAAGGCTTACAACTGAATGGTATTAATAAGCTGTTAGTTTATGCTGATGATGTAATACTACTGGCCGATAGCGAGGAGATACTAAAGGTCAACACGCACACGCTATTGAGTAACACTAAGAAATTAGGACTGGAAGTAAATATCAGTAAAACTAAATATATGGTCGCACGTAGAAATTCAGTATATAATGGAAATGGACAGCTAATGACAAATGAGGGAAATTTTGAGGAAGTGGCTGAATTCAAATACCTAGGAACAGTAATCACAAATAGGAATGAGATGCACAAAGAAATTAAACATAGGCTCAATTCTGGAAATGCATACTATTATGCATTGCATAGACGTTCGATGTCCCAACTCCTTTCAAAAACGTTAAGCTGAAAATATATAAAACTATTATTCTACCAGTTATATTATATGGGTGCGAAACATGGACTCTTACTTTAAGGGAGGAAAGGAGATTACAAGTATTTGAGAATAAAGTTCTTAGAAAAATTTTTGGACCAAAGAGAGATGAACAGACAGGTGACTGGAGAAGGCTCCATAACAATGAACTACATGGTCTTTATAGGAAGCCAGATATAATAAGAACAGTTAAGTCTCGTAGACTGCGATGGGCAGGACATGTTGCACGTATGGGGAATGAAAGACTTGCATGGAAGCTTCTTGTAGGAAAGCCAGAGGGAAAACGCCCAGTTGGTAGACCAAGAATGAGGTGGGAGAATAACATTAACTATGATTTGAGGGAAGTAGATTATACAGGGAATGATTGGAAAGCATTAGCGCAGGATAGGGATGTATGGAGAGCTTATGTCCGCGCGGCCATGAACCTACGGGTTCGATAGTGCCAGTGAGTAAGTAAGTAAATTGTTAAACCATAGGAATTGTTAAACTATTGGGAATTGAAGGGTGGAGAATTTTGGAAATAGTGCAAACTTTTACTATTGGCAGTGGTGCATTGCCATGAAATAATCAATGCATTACAATTATATGCATGGTACATAAATAGCACGTTATTGACCCATACGAAGACACGCCCTCTAGAACATATCTTTATGACCAAGGACTCTGTTCTGTTTAGGCTTAATCTGGGAAAGTATTCTGGAGAAAGCCATGATTATAAGCGTTATTTACTATCGTAAATGTGATGGATATAACTTGATTTGTTGAAGGAAATGGAATGTTTTCGTGGTATACATCCAAACATGCATGTAATAAATGACTAGGGTGCTCATATCATGGCCAGCTGTTACACTAATGTACGGCACGCATTTACTGTAATTACCAGCGTGCAGCTTGGGATCTTAAAACCACAGTTAAGTATTTTCTAGAACAGCTCTTTATATCATATGTTAAAATGAGAGCATGATAATCAGAAGTACCCATAAAATCACAACGTTTCATGATACAATTCATTATACGCATTATTCCTATTGTCCGAATTAAAAAGGATGGAAATAATAGAGGTTTACTCATTCAATACTATCGAACATGGAGGTTCCAAGCAAATATTTTCCAATATTCCCTTGTACAATTCGCCTCCTTCATATAACGGATAATGTTATTCTCCCAACTTATTCTTAATCTACTATTGGGAGTTTTTCCCTTTGGTTTTCCTAAAACAAGTTTCCATGGCCAGTGACAGTGACGCCGCGTCTCAACCTCCCACCCATTCATTTTTGCTTTATTTTATTTTTGAGCGTTCTGCTCTTCCGTCGTGGATATGTTCAGGGAAGTGTGCTCTTATACAAAGAGCATGGGTTGATCTATCTAGTCTAGAACATTTCTTAAGAGCTTTATTCTCAAATGTTCATAATCCTTTTCTCCTCCCTTAAAGCAAGATTCATGTTTCCCATCCACATAATATAACTAGTTTTATATATGTTCAAATTAGTGTTATTTGACAAAAGTTGGGATGTTTTAACCCTCAAATTGGTAAAACATAAATTTCTTCTGTTAGATATTTCAATGTGGCGGACCGCAGTGAAAACGGAATCTTGTATAACTATTATTATTAGTTATATTACATAATTTGACACACATTTAAGTGGTTTTTTGTTCCTTTTCTTCTGATTTGTTTAAAATATTAAATTAGCTAAACCAACTGATGTATCTAAAAGGATACATTACGAATTTAAGGGTTAAGTCCCTCTAGGCCTATTGTGTAACATCATGCATTTCCAGAATTGATCCTAGTTTTATAATCTTTCTGTGCTTCACTTCTGTTTTTAATTATTGTTCCTAACTAATTACTTACTGACTCTATGGAAACCATAGACTCGTGGCCGCATGGACATACGTTCTCCATACATCACTATCCTGAGCTAATGTTTTCCAATCATTCCCTCTATAATTTACTTTCCTCAAATCATTATTAATGTTATTATTCGATCTAATTCTTGGTCTACTAACTGAGCAGTTTCCCTCTTATTTTCCTAGAAGAAGTTTTCATGCCCCTCTTTCATTCCCCTTTTGTGCCAAATTTCCTGCCCGTCGCAGTATACGAGACTTCTTTTTATTACATGCGGTTCCTTTGAATATGACGTGGCTTACTGTTATGTAGTATTTTCTAATCGCCTGTCTGTTCATCTCTCTTTGGTCTAAAACATTTTTATAAGAACTTTATTCTCAAATAATTGGAAACTTTTCATCTCCTTTTAAGTAAGAGTCCATGTTTCGCATCCATATAATATTACTGGAAGAATAAGAGTTTTATATATTTTCAGTTTAACGATTATTGAGAGAAGTTGGGACAACAAGAGTCCTGTAATGTATAATAGCATGCAATTTCCAGAATTGAGACTCCTCGACCGGCATTCGATACTTCGTAACTCCATTCAACAGTAAAGTCTTGATTTTTACATTTTACGATAAACAGAGGCATAGTCTGTTCCTGTTAAAGTGTTGTAACTCCTATATGACTCTGTTGCTCTCTATTAACGCTTAAGAAAACACATGAATAACCTCAGATCCAAAAACTCGCATTTCCAGCGTAAATCCTTTTCAGAAACGAATTTAAAAAGTAAATATTTTTACTTAAAATCCTTAAAAATTAAAACCAGTTTTAAGGTTTCATAATTCTCCTGATTTTTGTTTCACAATTGTGCAGTTGCAAGATTTTCATTGCCGGCCGACGACATGTCTAATTTCATTGTGCATCTAATTCTATCTATCTGTCTTCGGGTTTTTACAGCTGCTGCCGTCTTCCCGTGCCAAACCTCCAAAGCCTACGGTCTTGGGCATCTTCGATGCTTAGCCCTCTAGCTTGCATTACTGTCTTCATGTTTTCCTTCCATGTTAACCTTGGTCTTCCTCTTTTCTTCTTTCTGTTCGGATGCCATTCATATAGCTGCTTCGGCCATCGCTCATCTTCCATTCTTAAAACATGTCCTAACCACTTTAATTCCGCCATGGCCGGTCCCAAGCCCGGATGAGAAAGGAGGAGGGGGAGGAGTAACAACCTCGTTAAAAAACCAGGGTTCAGTTGGCTCCGACTGATAGTACTCTGTAACCCTAGCCAGGGTTACGGTGAAGACCTCAACGGCAGAGTCGGCGCAGAAGGAGTCATTCATCACGGCGGATCTGGCGGAAGAGGCAACCCTATCTCTAAGGGAAATAGAGAAACGCTGCCTTGCGGTGAAGAGGGATCTTCAAAGGCTATGGGAGGAAAACCCAGACAGAAATGTTCCTGGTCCTCCAGGTTGGGGGTTTATGCTGTGGGCCAGCTCCCCACACATTAAAAAAGAAAAACAAAATGCTAAAAGACCAAATCAATCAAAGCATCTAATTCCTATTTGTAATTATTGTTCGAATGAATTTCAATTCAGCTATTTTAAAAAAAAATCCCTAATTTGTCATTAGCTGTCAATTTCCATTATATAATGTAATTCTATATGTGAAGATATTTATAGTTTTATTAATGCTTATTTCCAGTCCCAATTTCGTAGAGTTACTCTATAGAATGTGCGTGTTGGACCTCAGTATCGCTTAAATAATACATCATCAGCATAAACTTACAGATTTTTAATACCATTGAGTTTTAGACTTTCTTGAGCCTCTAAAGATTTGATGGCATGCGATAGCTATTCGATTCCACTCAGTTCCTGAATTTTTGTGATGTTTTGTTGATAGGTTTGAACATGCAACCAATCAAAATTTCATGAACTCTTTCACTTCATATTGTGGATCTCCTCATTGACTGTACATCCATTTGGTACAAACTCCCTGTTAATCACACATTCAAAATTACACCAGACACTTATAATTACATTAAAAACAGACATTACTTATGAGGCAAACTAATATGTTTATTGAACTTGCATCAAACAAATGTCACTGTAACTGTTATTATTATTATTATTATTATTATTATTATTATTATTATTATTATTATTTCCCACAGAAGACATGTTGTTAGTACGTTGCCTCGAGGAGATATTGAAGGATGAAGGCAGATCGGTTGAGTTTTGCTTTTATTCTGGCTTCAGTTTCTTTTACGAGCCTTAAAATCCTTAGATTCGGGACCCACGGCTTAAGGTCTCTCCCGGAGGATTTGTCTCTTGGAATTTCCCATCCTAAAAAATCAATCGACCCCGGCCGGCTTTAAAACCGCGATCCTCGGGACTAGGGGGCGAGGAACATAACACAAAACCACCACGGCCGACAAGTATAATAGTCCAGAACTAAAATTAATTGTCTTTTGTACAAAAATAATTAGAGAGCAAGCAATTATCTAATTATATTGTATGTTCAAGCCCTCAGGGGTCCTCATCTAGGGGATATGTGGATGGCGACCACAAGGTGCCCAAGCTGTGCAAAACATTTCTTCCACTTACTTGTGTTTTGCACTCTTTTAACTTTACTATCTAACCTCTCTTGGTTAACTCTTGTTTTTAAGACCCCGACGCTATTAGGGCATCCGAGGGCTAGGGAGTCCTTCCTTTCTTCCATTTCTTCTTTCCTTTATTTTCTTTTCTTCTACAGAAAAGCCTGACCAGAGGCTATAAGATGGCAGCCCCATCACTGGTCTTGCCTTCCTTTGACCAGCAACCAATCGAAGGGACTACTATTATGCTTTCAAGTCTTATACGAGAATTTCCCATAAGGGAAAATTTTCTATAGGATCGTAACGGGCCTCGGCCTAATACTTGGAAGGAAGAAGAAGAAGTATAAATTTCAAATGTAAGACGGGCAGATCGAAGGTGATAAACCAGACAAAAAAAACCTTGGTGAAAAGAGTGACGATTTTTCACCGTAAAAATACAAGAAACGGGGACATGGGTTCCACTGGGTAAAATTTTCGGGAGGTATAAGAGCCCCTATTCAGTTCTCCGAGCGGGAATTACGTAAGGGAATCCATGGTATTAGCACATAATAGAGATATATGGATAGCTCGTTCGCGCGGCCAATAATGTACGGATTCGATAGTGCTAGTGAGTTAGGTAATAAAGTGTATGCTATTACAGATCATGTGAATAAAGTAAAATTGTATTTTAAGGCTTACAACTGAATGGTATTAATAAGCTATTAGTTTATGCTGATGATGTAGTACTACTGGCCGATAGCGAGGAGATACTAAAGGCCAACACGCACACACTATTGAGAAACACTAAGAAATTAGGACTGGAAGTAAATATCAGTATAATTAAATATATGGTCACACGTAGAAATACATTATATAATGGAAATGGACAGCTAATGACAAATGAGGGAAATTTTGAGGAATTGGCTGAATTCAAATACCTAGGAACAATAATCACAAATAGGAATGAGATGCACAAAGAAATTAAACATAGGCTCAATTCTGGAAATGCGTGCTATTATGCATTGCAGAGACTCTTGATGTCCCAACTCCTTTCAAAAAATGTTAAGCTGAAAATATATAAAACTATTATTCTACCAGTTATATTATATGGGTGCGAAACATGGACTCTTACTTTAAGGGAGGAAAGGAGATTACGAGTATTTGAGAATAAAGTTCTTAGGAAAATTTTTGGACCAAAGAGAGATGAACAGACAGGTGAATGGAGAAGACTACTTAACAATGAACTACATGGTCTTGATAGGAAGCAAGATATCATGAAACATTTAAGTCTCGTATTCTGTGATGGGCAAGATATGTGGCACGAATGGGGAATGAAAGACGTGCATGGAAACTTCTTGTAGGAAAGCCAGAAGGAAAACGCCCAGTTGGTAGACCAAGAATGAGGTGGGAGAACAACATTAACTATGATTTGAGGGAAGTAGATTATACAGGGAATGATTGGAAAGCATTAGCTCAGGATAGGGATGTATGGAGAGCTTATGTCCGTGCGGCCATGAACCTACGGGTTCGATAGTGCCAGTGAGTAAGTAAGTAACCATAAACTATGTTATTTTAAGACTTTTATGTCTATTTTTTAATTTTCCAGGTTTTCTACGGTGTTTTCCTGTCCTTTTGTGGTCATTTTTGTACATTTTGGGTCATAAAAATGAGATTGCTTGTAATTATTATCACATTCATTAGTTTGGGAAATTATACAATTACTAACATCTCAAAGCATAAAATATTATTTATATAGTCAATGTCAATACCTTCAAATATGTATCACTAAAGTAGGACACAAGTTAAATACAAATATATAAATTCAACCTAATGAGGCGCTATAATATACAATATATTACATTTAAAAGTTAATTAAATAAAAATAAAACATAGTTTTATTTGATTTTCATATTTATTATATAATTCAGTGACAGCTGTTTCAGACATGTTAACAAATTATGAATTGTGTTCCAACTGATCTAAACAACAATACAACAATATTTATTTAAATTTTTAATTTAACAAAGGGGATTCATTCAAATCAAGTTGAGAATTTAACAGTTTTTTACTACTTTTAAATTTATTAATTTCTCCAGCCTCCAAAAGATCTAACTTCTTACCCTTATCACAGATATGTAAAATTTAAAAATTTGGATCGAAACAATGATTAAATTGGAATAGGTGGTTAGCATATTTTGAATTTTGTAAATTTCTGTTACATGTTCTCATGTGTTCCTTTATCCGAGAGATAAAAGGTCTACCAGTTTGTCCTATATAGACATTATCACATGTGCCACACTTCAATTTATATACACCCGATAATTTTTGTTTTGGTTTTGTTTTTATCATGTTTTGTAGAGTTTTGTTAGTTTTAAATGCCACATTAATGTTCAACTTTTTAAAGTGTTTAGATATTTTATTTGAAAGTGGGCCTATGTATGACATTACGACATATTTCTTTATGTTTTCTTTGGGTAAAGGAAAAACTTTGTTAATTGCTTTTTTGTAATGAACCTTCTTAATTAAACATTCTATAATTTCAGGGTCGTAGCCATTATTAACAGCTGTCACTGAATTATATAATAAATATGAAAATCAAATAAAACTAAGTTTTATTTTTATTTAATTAATAAATATGGATTTTCATCAAGTAAACACCAACTCAATTGATTATATTTGAAAGTGTAGTCTATATGCTTTTAATAAAGCAGTGGATACTAAAATGCTTTTTAAATGTTTTAACTTCTCACACAATGGATGAAATCAGAAAGCATTCCTTATAGCCCTTCGTGAAAATATAGAGGGACTTCATTACGTAAGAAAAAGACCTAGGTTTAAAACAATTGTGTCAGTAAGTTTAGAGAAAGGAACAAAAGGTTCTGAACTTCAATTTCCTTTTGTTGGTTCTTTAGAAATGAGTTTCATTATTTAGAAAAAATATACGACTCCATCTGTTTCTCATGTTAAGACTTTCTCGTCAAATTTAGCTCTATATTCTATCCGTTACCTAGGGAAATAAACTCATCTTGTTGATAAGAGAATAATTGGTTGCTATATGTTATGAAGAGTGTCAATTTTTTTTTCCATTGAATGTGTTTTATTAAAATCTACAGATGCTTTATTTACATTTTTAATTTTTATGAAATGTGTAAATTATACGATCTAAAGATTTCTGTAAGGAAAACGAAGACCATGGCTTTTAGAGGAAGAGATCCAGTGAGATCCAAAATTATTTTAGAAAATCAAAGTATAGAACACATTAATCAAGAATTATTTAAATTTTCAACTAAAAAATTTTTAGACAGATTTCTTATTCTCCTTAATATGATATGGGAAGGACAAGAACCACCACAAAGCTGGAACAAATCCATTGTAATACCAATCTTCAAAAAAGGAAGTCGCCAAATCAAAGATAACTATCGTGGAATTAGCTTGTTGAACTCTGGATATAAAATTTATGCTAATATTGTTAAGAATAAATTGAGGAAAATTTATGAAAATATAATTGGAGAAGAGCAGAATGGATTCAGAAAGGGTAGATCTTGTACAGATGGATTCTTTACTCTAAAACTACTATTAGAAAAGCACAAGGAATTCAATATAGAAACTCATATCGCCTTCGTTGACTTCATAAAGGCTTTTGACAAAGTAGACAGAAATATATTACTACAAATTTTAGCTGATGATAACGTTCCACAACAATATATTACTAATATCTTCAACATCTATAAGGATAATGAAATCTCTGTTAAACAAGACGGCAAATTATCTTCTTGGGAAAAGATCAACACTGGAGTAAGACAGGGATGTGGACTTTCACCGGTGCTTTTCATTATATACATGAATAAATTAATAAATGAATGGAGGAAAACACAACGAGGATATATACCCATCAATATGAACCTCAAACTCGATGCTATTCTTTTTGCAGACGATTTAGCTCTCCTGGCACTTTCCGAAAATGATTTGCAACGATCAATTTATAATTTACAAAAAATAGGTGCCAAATTTAATATGGAAATATCAATTAACAAAACTAAAATTATGGCATTTCATGGGAAGGACCCCATACAAAGTAAAATCTGTCTCCAGAATAAAATTTTAGAGAGATCTAATCAATTTAAATATCTTGGATATTATCTCTCTATCTGGGATGAAAAGGATATCCCTGAAAAAGTTACTAGTTATAATAAAAGTTTAGGAATTATTAATCAAGTTATGAAACCATCCCTTGTACAAAAAAACACCAGATTACGTTTATATAACACTTTGGCTAGACCAGTGTTGACCTATGGTAGTGAAGCATGGACACTAAAAAAACAACATGAAAGCAGAATAACGGCTTGTGAAATGATATTCATGCGCAGAACAGCGGGTTACACCAGATGGGATCGGAAAAGGAACACCGATATCTTAAAAGAATTGAAGACTACGCCAATTTTGGAATATATTAAACAGTACCAACTAAATTGGAAACACCATCTTGAAAGAATGAGTTCAAATCGGATCCCCAAAGCTGTTTATAATTATATACCAAGAGGACGAAGATCACTGGGCCGTCCTATGAAACGCTGGAGGGAAAATTTTCTATAGGATCGTAACAGGCCTTGGCCTAATACTTGGAAGGAAGAAGAAGAAGTATAGAACAGGTGTCTAGTTTCAAATATTTGGGCTGTGATGTTGGCTACAATGTGGAAGGAGATATTGACTCCAAAATAAATAAATTTTAGACGGTGTGTGGAACAATACAGAGAACATTCAAAAATAAAATTAGAAAAGAAACCAAGATAAAAATGTATAATGTTATGGCAGTTCCCACAATATTGTATGGATGTCAAACTTGGGCTCCAGTGAAAAGACAGAAGGATAGAATACAGACGGCGGGGATGCGGTTCCTAAGACAAGTAAAAGGATGTACAAGACTTGATAGAATAAGAAATGAGGATATAAGAGAAGAATTGAAAGTACAGCCTTTATTGGATAAAGTCACGAATTACAGACAGAAATGGATTGATCGTATGGATGGAATGAGTAAGGAGAGATATCCATTGTTAGCAAGAAATTATCAAGCAAGAGGAAGGCGTGATGTTGGAAGACCTAGAAGACGTTGGGCTGATGCATTATGAAGTCGGAACGGGCAATTGCCTAATCCCTGGAGTGATGATGATGATGATGATGAATTTTTTACACTACAAGGTTTGTAAGTACACACTTGTTAATATTCAGTCTTTATAATGCTCTTTCATGTGTCAAGAATTACAATAAAAACAAATAGGCCCCATTTCTAATAAAGTGATGTACGGAAGAAAACACTTTGTACGAATATAGTAATTTTTTATTGAAAATGAAGTATCTACAGAATTCAAACTACGTAAAAATGTATAAAATATTATGAGTAGACTATATGTGTACAATAAATAATAGTTTTAAAAAACTAATACAGCACGCTTTATTAGAAAACCGAACTCAAAAATGAAAAAAAAATTAATTTCGAACACGCTTGGAATAAATTTAAAGTGGTCAACAAAAAAATCATCTCCAACACATATAGAATAAAACTGGAATTATCAACGAAAAGAAAATAATTTTACCATTAAAAGCGTGGGGTGCTCTATATCAATTAATATATTTGATAACAGATATTGGTAAAAGTAAAGTCTCTAAGAAGAACATGTAAAAATCATAAAAAAGCACCCCACGCTTTTGATGGTAAAATTATTTTCTTTTTGTTGATAATTCTAGTTTTATTCTATATGTGTTGGAGATGATTTTTTTGTTGACCACTTTAAATTTATCCCAAGCGTGTTGGAAATTAAAATTATTTTTCATTTTTGAGTTCGGTTTTCTAATGAAGCGTGCTGTTTTAGTTTTTTAAAACTATTATTTATTTTTTTATTTTTTAGTTATAATATTTTACAAAATAAGATAAAACTGTAAATATCTTTAAATTCCATACTAATGTAGTAAAGTAAAGTGATCCCACAACAGACCCGGAGGTCCTTGGGGTAGTAGGAGGTTAAGGCTCCCACTTTTTCTAGACAATCGGCACTTTATGTCAGCCGGGTTGTCAGCCCTGCGTGACGGCCGCCTTTACCCCAGAACAAGCGTCTGGTACTCATTTCCGTTAGAGGCTGAGTCGACCCCAGGGCCATAGTGCCGCCAGAGAGTTTGGGTCAGTTTAAAAATCCTGACCCCTACGGGACTTGAACCCTCGACCCTCCGGCTTGTAGCTCAGTGCCTTAACCACTACGCTAATGTAGTATGAGCTAAAATTATTACTCTTCTAAAAATAACCCTCCCTAGCCTGATTCGAACCAGCGACCTACGGATTATTGAAATTATATATCACTAGTTCACCGCTCTACCAACTGAGCTCTTATAACGATTGTCTAAGAAGTCGACAAGTCCGTAACCTATTATACCAGTTTTCATTTTTTTGATTTTCGGATGATTCTGGCCAGGATTTTAGAAATAAAATATGAAGTTATTGTAGTGTCACGGGTCCTTTACAAGTATACAAAGTTTCAAGTCGATCCAATGTCTCTAAGTGCGTGAAAATCGTGTTCAAAGATTCCGTTACATAAATACTAAGACACTTTTTTTTGATTTTCTGATGATTCTGGCCAGGATTTTAGAAAATGAATACGAAATTATTGTTTTGTCACGGGTCCTTAACAAGTATACAAAGTTTCAAGTCTATCCTATGTTTCTAAGTCGGTGAAAATCGTGTTTAAAAATTCCGTTACATAAATACAAAGACACTTTTTTTGATTTTCTGATGATTCTGGCCGGGATTTTAGAAAATAAATATGAAATTATTGTATTCTCACGGGTCCTTTACAAGTATACAAAATTTCAAGTCGATCCAATTATTGTAAGTGGGTGAAAAACCCGTTGAAAGATTCAGTTACATAGATAGATTAGATACAGGTCAAGCTAATATAAAGCGTGTAAAATACAAGTCAGAAAAATGAAGTACAGATACCAACAGAATTTTCAGTAGCGTTTGTATCGAACGAATAGTTAATTTACCTAGAGATAAAGTAGTATTGAACTTTGTTAACTCTTTGACGATTTAATAGCAAAGCATTAGAACTATTCTATATTAAACTATGACGAAAATATTGTAGGTAGGTACCTCTAGTATTTTATTTAACAAGGACCTTTAATAACTAAAATTAGTATAGTTCCAAATCAAATCTGTGAGTAAAATGCTAACAAACTTCGATCAGAGGCTTCTTATTTCAGACTTGAGTTTCCTTCAAATCTATGACACGGCACAACAGCATTACATACCTTCCATAGGAAGTCTACTAGGGATTTTACACCTTTAACCTTGGACAAGGTTGAATTCGCGAGAACTGTACCAGCGGCAACCATGTAAACATTGACAGAGTTAAAAATAATCCAAACTCAACTACACGTGGTCAAAACAAAGGTTTAACATTTATTTGTGCTTAATTATTGCATTAATAACATTGTGTATAACTAGGTAACATACTTGATAAAAATGCAATTGCGATATATTATATAAGTGTACTTACTCGAACAGAGTTCATTCCTTCACACCAAATTTCCTTCAATCTTGTTTATATTTTACTCTAGTGGTATAATAATAATAATAATAATAATAATAATAATAATAATAATAATAATAATAATAATAATAATAATAATAATAATAATAATAATAATAATAATAATATCAGGTTTATGATTTTTATGTGTGCAATTTTTTTCTTTGTAATACAATTATAGGTTCCTCAAAAAAAACTAATGAGTGAGTCGTTGCCCGCAATTCAGAAAGGGGATAATTTTCTGTCACATTCTTTACATTTATTGTGACCTTTAACCTTTTTCATGCTTCACTCTGTCAACAATATAGTTTTATATTAATTCTTCAAAGGGTCCGGATTTTTAAGTCTAGCCCAGTTTTTTTTCTCTCACTCTCTCTCTCTCTCTCTCTCTCTCTCTCTCTCTCTCTATATATATATATATATATATATATATATATCACTATCTCTCTATATCTCTCTCTCTCTCTCTCTCTCTCTCTCTCTCTCTCTCTCTCTCTCTCTATCTATCTCTCTCATGCAGATTGTATTGTTCGTAATTATTAAAAATCCTGCACACTTGCCCCTGATTATAAAAATATTTATTCCATTTTTACTTTTTTTCGTCGTACTTTATATTCTCGAATTTTGGGATTTTTTCAAGTTTAAAGTTTTTTTTTCGCGTTTTACGTCATTTTCTGTTCATGTTATTCCTTGTTTTGCATAAAATACATTTAATTTATATTATCAAGAGACAA
This sequence comes from Diploptera punctata, assembly GCA_030220185.1. Taxonomy (NCBI): domain Eukaryota; kingdom Metazoa; phylum Arthropoda; class Insecta; order Blattodea; family Blaberidae; genus Diploptera; species Diploptera punctata. Next base: position 300,752 of record JASPKZ010008259.1, on the reverse strand, counting down.
ATCTCGTGGGCTATAGAGGTCAGTGTTTCTAAATTTATAAGGTGCGGTTTCGATTTCCGGTCAGACCATAGGAAATTTTCCTGTGGTTACCCTTGGTTTGGAATTTAGGTTAAGTTTAGATTAAGAACTCTCCTGGCACTTCATTATCATTTATCACCCATAATATCATCAGGGTAACGTAACTCCACCTTTCAGGTGTCCCAACCTAAGAAATGGATTATAATTCCACTAATGCCAGGGAAGAAAGCCAAAAATGTCAAAAAAAGACAAACTGGTTACAATTGGATAAAAATATATATTATTATTAAAATATATAAAACTTATTTTGAACCTAATGAAATAAATTAATGGCTGATCAGTCGCTCAACAGTGTCTATGTTGAGAGTTTCACTTACTATTATTATCTCTGCAGCTTATACTGTCAACGTGCGTGTAGTGAAGAAAAATCTGCATGCCGCTCGACAAAGTGCATGTAGAAAATTAACGGCTACAACAAACAAATAATAATTATAAACAAACAAAAAAGAAAAAAACATTACCAACATAACCAAACTTGAAATAGAATCCAATGACAACAACAAGAAATGGATAACTCTCACGTACACTGGTAAAGAAACATTAAAATTGGCCAACACACTAAAAAAGCTCGATAAGAATATTAATATATCCTACAGAACTGACAACAAATTCAACACTTTAATAAACAACAACATCGAAGAAATAGATGAATTCAACAATAAAGGCATCTACAAATTAACATGTACAGACTGAAATAAATTCTACATTTGGAAAACTAACAGAAGCTTCAACATTCGATTCAAGGAACATTTCAGAGATTTCATTCAGAATGGAGGAAAATCAAGTTACGCAAAACATGAAATTCAAGCTGGACACCATACGTATAACATCGATAACACCCTCACAATAGTACATAGAGAAAACATTCCAACGAGAATAAATATACTGGAGGAAATCGCATCCTAAGAGAAATCAACAACAACCTGATTCTCAATGAATACACACCTAATCCACACAATCCTCTGTACAAAATTCTCACAACCAAGTCAGTGCTTCAACAAGGGTCAACAAGAACGGACCTAATGCTTTCTGCTGATGATGGGACCAGTCCCGAAAGGCCTACAGAGTTTTGAAAGAACTTAAGTTGCGGAGACGGACCTACAAAGTAACTATTTTATAGTTTTTAACCGTACATTATATTACTGTGAACTAATACCTCAACTGAAAATCACCATGAATTTTAGCTATTGCCAAGGGGTATGCATTATGTTCGTTACTTTCATTGTCACAGACTGAGTTATTACACATTTTGGAAGGGAAATATTGATTTTCAGTTTACGTAATTTCATTCAGCAATGCCTAAAATGAAGCAATCTAAATTCTGTCATTTAAGACAGATTGTATATGAATTTGTAGATGATGTTTTCTCTAAGGACGGTGAAGTAACCTATTATCTTATAACAAGTGCGAAACAAAGGTATCAGCCGAAAGAAAAACCACTGTTCAGCAACATATGTGTCGCGATAAGCATTTACGGGTAGTGCAATTATTAAATTAGAATTCCACGCAATTCTTACTTCAACGAAGTGTAGTCCTATCCTACCCATTAAGGAGATTGCATCGTCACCGAGTGATATTTGTAGACACTTTTATGAAGCTCTAATTTTTTTTGCAAATATACCATCATGGACACTGAAGAATAGCAAATTAAAAAATCTTTCTGGAACTGCATTTCGGAGTTCTATTCTAGATGATGATGATAATAATAATAATAATAATAATAATAATAATAATAATAATAATAATAATAATAATACTTTATTTATTCTGGCAGAGTTAAGGCCATAAGGCCCTCTCTTCCACTCAACCAGCACAAACACAAATAAATATTTGACAAATATAGATATAATGTAAAGTAATCCCACAGCAGGCCTCGGGAGGCCCTTGGGGTAGTAGGAGGTTAAGGCTCCCACTTTTTCTAGACAATCGGCACTAGATGCCAGCCGGGTTGTCAGCCCTGCGTGACGGCCGCCTTTACCCCAGAACAAGCGTCTGGTACTCATTTCCGTTAGAGGCTGAGTCGACCCCAGGGCCATAGTGCCGCCAGAAGGTTTTGGTCAGTTTAAAAATCCTGACCCCACCGGGACTTGAACCCTAGACCTTCCGACTTGTAGCGATGTGCCTTAACCACTACGCTACGGCGTGCCCCAATAGAGATATGTACTATACTAATTATAAACAGTTAAATATACAATAAATGTAGCAAAGTAAATTTCATGTACAAACAACATTTAATAGGGTAATAACAATAATAATACGATAATAATAATAATATAAATATGATAAATTATACGAGAAACACCAATTAATATATATGCCTTACACTGGGTAATAATGATGTCGAGGTTAGAGCAAATATAAATTTAGATTTCTTTTAAAAGATGCCAATCAGAAAATCGTTACGTGGCTAATGTTATATTTGGTACATTAGGGAACTTCGGACAAGATGAAATGTTTGAACTCACAAATAAGATATTAGTAACTACTGCCACTCCACAATTTTTTAACCCTTTGAAAAGTTTGTTTTTGTTATAGCCTTAGGGTATCAGAAATGATGTCTTGCTTTTGAGGCCGGCGCACCGCCAAACATTATGATGGCAGGAAAGTCAACATAAACTTTACCCAAAAATGGTGCATATTAATTGCTTGACAGAGGAATTTAGAGGAACCATTGCTCAAGTGGGTTCCCTAGCGTCAAAGACGATTTTTTTTACCAAGCCTCCTTCTCGTAAAAGTGTTCAAGTTCATGGTTCCCGGTTCTAACTCCCACCAGAACCTAACATCGCGTTCACAAACCTATAGTGACAGTGAGTTAATTATGTTTTACACACACACACACACACACACACACACATATATATATATATATATATATATATATATATACCTACCTTCATCGTCCACAAAATACCTTCTTTGCCTACTAGATGTCATATTGACTCGGTATATATATATATATATATATATATATATATATAAGTAAGTAAAGTATTCCCACTACAGGCCTCAGGAGGCCCTTGGGATAGTGGGAGGTTAAGGCTCCCACTGTTTCTAGACAATTGGCACTTGATGTCAGCCGGGTTGTCAGCCCTGCGTGACGGCCGCCTTTACCCCTAGAACAAGCGCCTGGTACTCATTTCCGTTAGAGGCTGAGTCGACCCCAGGGCCACAATGCCGCCAGAAGGTTTGGGTCAGTTTAAAAATCCTGACCCCACCGGGACTTGAACCCTCGACCTTCCGGCTTGTACCGCAGTGCCTTAACCACTACGCTACGGCGTGCCCCATATATATATATATATATATATATATATATATATATGAAAAGAAAAATAAATGCTTGTGTCGGGATTTGAACCGAGTCTCTAAACTCGGTACGTTTAGCGCTCTAACCAACTGAGCCACTCAAGAATTCCAACACAAACATACATTTTTCTTATATATGTAGTATTCTCAATTCACACAAGAGGTAGTGGGAATTCGTTCCAACACCATCTAGTGGCCAACATAACAGTTAAGCATTTTTTTTAAAGAGAATATTTACTTTATAGCAGTAACGCTTGTATATTTAGATGTTATAACTATATTTTTGACATTTGGCAATGAAGGCAAATATGATATGAAAAGAAAAATGAATGCTTGAGTCGGGATTTGAACCCGAGTCTCTAAACTCGGTACGTTTAGCGCTCTAACCAACTGAGCCACTCAAGAATTCCAACACAAACATAAATTTTTCTTATATATGTAGTATTCTCAATTCACACAAGAGGTAGTGGGAATTCGTTCCAACACCATCTAGTGGCCAACATAACAGTTAAGCAATTTTTTTTAAAGAGAAATTTACTTTATAGCAGTAACGCTTGTATATTTACATGTTATAACTATATTTTTGACATTTGGCAATGAAGGCAAATATGATATGAAAAGAAAAATGAATGCTTGAGTCGGGATTTGAACCCGAGTCACTAAACTCGGTACGTTTAGCGCTCTAACCAACTGAGTCACTCAAGAATTCCAACACAAACATACATTTTTCTTATATATGTAGTATTCTCAATTCACACAAGAGGTAGTGGGAATTCGTTCCAACACCATCTAGTGGCCAACATAACAGTTAAGCAATTTTTTTAAAGAGAAATTTACTTGATAGCAGTAACGCTTGTATATTTACATGTTATAACTATATTTTTGACATTTGACAATGAAGGCAAATATGATATGAAAAGAAAAATGAATGCTTGAGTCGGGATTTGAACCCGAGTCACTAAACTCTGTACGTTTAGCACTCTAACCAACTGAGCCACTCAAGAATTCCAACACAAACATACATTTTTCTTATATATGTAGTATTCTCAATTCACACAAGAGGTAGTGGGAATTCGTTCCAACACCATCTAGTGGCCAACATAACAGTTAAGCAATTTATATATATATATATATATATATATATATATATATATATATTATTTTTGGTCTGGACATCTTACCTCAATATTAATGTTGATTTGTTCTGGGACATGTTTCAAAACAATTCTGTTTTATCGTCAGCTTTCCCAGACTGGTTTTATTTATGTTGCATTATGTTGCACCACCTGGATGTCGATGTCAGCTCCATCCTGTGGTTGGCCAAAGAACCTCCAAACAAGGTCACCCTCCATTGGAATATCAAATTCATAACTCTGTTTCTGTTCTTCTGAATATAAATTTTTTCCCAAATAGTCAGCTCTTTTGTATTTTCTAACTGTTTTAATAATTTAGTGTCTGAATTTATATTATGTTTTTCAGACCAAACATGAGCAGCAACTGCAGATTTTTCAATTTCTCCATTTTTAATATTTCTTATGTGTTCTATGATTCTAATTTTTAGGTTTCTTTTTGTTTTCCCTATATATATATATATATATATATATATATATATATCTTTTAACAACCCATGCATTCAATTTGATATATTCCTGACTTTTTATTTTTATCAGTTTTTTCATTTTTGTTGGTTTTTATTTGTTTATTAGTTTATTTAAACTAATAAAAACCAATAAAAATGAAAAAAAACTGATAAAAATAAAAAGTCAGGAATATATCAAATTGAATGCATAGTTTATTAGTTTATTTAAACTGATAAAAACCAACAAAAATGAAAAAAACTGATAAAAATAAAAAGTCAGGAATATATCAAATTGAATGCATGGGTTGTGAAAAGATATATATAAGGAAAACAAAAAGAAACCTAAAAATTAGAGCCAAAGAACACATAAGAAATATTAAAAATGGAGAAATTGAAAAATCTGCAGTTGCTGCTCATGTTTGGTCTGAAAAACATAATATAAATTCAGACACTAAATTATTAAAACAGTTAGAAAATACAAAAGAGCTGACTATTTGGGAAAAAATTTATATTCAGAAGAACAGAAACAGAGTTATGAATTTTGATATTCCGATGGAGGGTGACCTTGTTTGGAGGTTCTTTGGCCAACCACAGGATGGAGCTGACATCGACATCCAGGTGGTGCAACATAATGCAACATAAATAAAACCAGACTGGGAAAGTTGACGATAAAACAGAATTGTTTTGAAACATGTCCAAGAACAAATCAACATTAATATTGAGGTAAGATGTCCAGACCAAAAATAATATAATTAAAATAACCTCAAAATATAACTTCCTAAAATTAAATATTATATATATATATATATATATATATATATATATACATACATTATGATCATGAATGATCCTCTTTCGTTCCGGTACGGGTACATACCGACTCAATATGACATCTAGTAGGCAAAGAAGGTATTTTGTGGAGATGAAGGTAGGTAAAGTTAGCTTTTAGATGCCTCTTTTTTCAAGCTTGAAGTTCTTTTACGAACCTGAAAATATCCAGACTCGGGATCCATGGCTTAAAGTCTCTCCCGGAGGACTTGTTCTTTGGATTTTTTTCTTAAATGATAGTTACGTGTTAAAAAAACATATTAGTTTTCTCCCCTTCGTGGCTCATTTTAGTACTTTTCCCTGTCTTTTTCTATCATCAACATTTTCCATAAAATCGCTTGATTTATTAGATATCACATTATATTCAGCTATTGTAGTAAATATCTAAATTTTTAAGAATTTTAGGGTTAATAAATTCTATCTTCAAGCCACAGTTACTCCAAAAGCATTCAAGACTGAAAGTACTGACTCTTACAACTCTTTTGTATGGTAGCGAAGTACGGACGTTGAAACAGAAGGATATACAGAGACTTAGATCTGCTGAAATGAGATATCTTCGGAGGACTGTAGGATACACACTACTAGATCACAAAAAAAATCAAGACATCTTAGAAGAATTACACATGGAATCATTAGAAAACAAAATTTCTGATTGTAAGTCAAGATGGATGCAACATGTTCATCGAATCGAAGATCACAGAATACCCAAACAAATATTAAGATATCAACCTGCAGGAAGAAGAAGACCAGGACGTCCACTCAAAAGACTTTTGGATGGTGTTTCTCTTGAGGCCGAAACAGGTCAACAAATGGCCTAAATTCGTGAATGTACTATGATGATGATGTAGTAAATTATTTCTTTGGAGATCGTATCTTAATTTCCTTGTGATTTTGTATAACCGTGCATTAGAGTATGGTTTATCAATAACCTACATGCAATACATTTATATAACTAATTTTTAATAACGTATTTCTTTTATGCTTACATTAATATAATTTTAATTAGTGAAATAAGTTGAATCCCACATGTAACAGCTGTAAATTTATACCTGAGAAATTTAAATATTGCCAGAAGTTTACCTGAATGACGAAAGTACTGACAGCGAAGTGACAATCCAGTCAGAGAAGATCTCCTACACAGGAATTTATTAAATAATTGCCGGAAATCAATCCAAATTGTTCTCATTCATATACTTATATTATAAATTATTTTAATTACAAATGTTAAAGTACTTTTTACAATATGTCCTACTAAACTCTACTTTAAAAATATTTCATTAAAATGCTGTTTTATATCAATATATAATATTAAACTATTATCAGAGGAAAACTTGGAGTAACAAGTTTAAATGAAGATATACAAAGATACCAACAAGAATGGAAAAATCATCTGAGGAGAATGGCAAGAAATAGACATCCAAAATTGGCATTCCAATATACCCCAACTGGACATAGGGACCAAGGAAGACCAAAACATCGGTGGAAAGATCAAGATCATCTTCGCTAGGTTTACCGTACAGGCCACATGGCCTAAAACGAATTTGTTCATGATGATGAAATAATATTAAATTTATTTAATGTAATATCATTTTTATCCAGATTGAAAATTTACTTGATAAAAATTTCAATATTATGTTGGACGTATAAGATTTATGTGTGTATATTTAGATTGTAAAATATGTAATGTTCGCATTAAATTTGTGATATTATATTCATTTCTGGTTGAAGTGATTTTATTCTTATTGTACAAATCTACATTTTATTTTATCACATGCATGTCTGTTTCTCTTTTAAAGGAGCCACACTATTGTGTAATTACCTTCTATTACAAGTATATCTCTGAACTTTTTAATTAATTAAATAAATTATACAAATATTACAACTAAAAATATACATAAACTAGATGGCCCGGCGAACTTCGTATCGCCTTTAACTATTTTTACGTTAATTTTTTTCGTATGGTTTTATTGATCGAGATGAATTTCTGTTGTCTGCATTCTCAGTATCATCCATAAGTGTATCATAAGGATTATATACATTTATTGATGGAATATTTTGAGGAGACTTGCTGATTTCACTATACTTTCGTTTTTTTCTATGAACTTGTTGGCACTTTCGATTCTCATCATCATCATCATCAAGAAGTCTCTGTATAGTAATATCATCTTGTGATATATTATAGTCATCTTGTTTTTCATTTAATTGAGGCATGGAGATTGTTTCTGTAATATTAGGCATATTATTATAACTAACAGACTTACTTACAGTTTTGTTATTCCGTTCCTTAGGACCTACATATATTTTTAAATTGACATTCTTCTTAAATGTAAGATTTATGTCACATAGGCCTATACCAATTTGCGGAAATTCACTTGATATCTTATCTTCACGGTCTCTAGAACTGATTCGCCATATTGTTCAATGTCCCTTCTCGGTCCATTTAATTTAAATTAAGTTGCTATCTTTCAGCCAGATTACTTAAAACTAATACTTACACAAGAAATTAATATTATTATCAATATATTGAAAATAAAATAAACACTGAACACACTTAAATTATGAAATAATCAATATTTGTAATTCAATTGAAATTCGCGGTTGCAACAAAAAGCACAGCCACCTGGATCTCTCTTTGTTAAATAATAAACCAATTACCTTACACCGTCATCTGTTAGAATCGTATGGAACTCACAGATAATTATAACTCTTTGTTAAACAATAAACAAATAATTTGCAATAAAAAATAATGCGACTATGAATTTAGTTATAAACAACCGTAGGTCTCAAGTTGGATCAAACTGCATACAGTGTGCAAAATTTTATTAAAATCGGTTCAGTAGTTTAGGATTCCATCGCGGACAAACAACGTGACACGTAATTTTTATATATTAAGATTGTAAATATATAAATTTATATTTATTTAAATCTGAATCTTTGTAAAATTGAGATGAAACAAATAAGAAGGGAAACAGTGCTCAATGTTTGGAAATATTCGTTCGCCATCTACTAATATTAAAACGAGAAAAGAAAGAAAGTGTAGTAAGTAATTTTACGTAGGAGACCGTGATTACACATGTGCTTTGGCTCCCGCAAATTGATTAGAATTTCCAATCATTTAATTATCAATTTAAGAGCAGTTCATTTTTAAACGGTACTGCTTAGTAGTTTCGCCCACGACACATGTCCTAGCTGTTTCATTTTTGTCTAATATTTTATTCACATTGAGAGAACATCTATCTACAATCGCGTAACAGTTCAATGTTGGGTCTTAGCTTCTCCTTTGTTTGGAGTTACTAGACCAAGTTAATTTAGTTACGCTTATTTCCCTAAATATGTCATAAATGGTACGCGGTTAACATTCCGACCTACTGAGACATCTAGTAGGCAACTATAGTATTACTAGGAATTAAAGGGTTGGTAAATTTGGCCTAGAGGCCTTTTTATTAAAACGTTAGGATCTTTTATAAGCCTAAAAATCTTCAGACTCACGAACCACGGCTCAAAGCCCTTCCCGGAGGAGTGTTCAGTTAAGTTATGGTCGGTGTAAGCCTTTGTCGTGAAGCATTTATCGCCAGGAGAGCGGAATTATGGGAATCTATTACCTCCGAAAAATTTTTACTTCAATAGAACTCATGTCCGCGTTTCTTGACGGTTGTATTTTTACAGTAAAAGCTCGTCAATCTTTCGGTCAAGGAATCTTGTTTTAGTCTGACTTATCGCCTTTGACCTGACCCTCATGGGTAACCCATCGGGCAGCTATGCTACCGCTGGCGTAGCTCTCAGAGCCATTAAAATAAAATTGAGCATAGGATCTAAAATTGGTTTGTAATTTCCATCAACATTTTTAAATTATACATAAATTCCATTCCACAACAAAACAAGAACAATGAAGCTTTATGCCCCGGAGATTATTTCAATTCAGTGAAGCTCGACAATTTAATTTCCAAGTTTTAATTACACTGAAGAGGAAAACAAACATCGCCAAGCAAAACTTGTACCAGCTCTTTATCAACTTCTGACAGCCAACATAATTATCAATAGCTATTCAATGTTCTATTAACTAATGAATTAACTTTACAATGTTAATAATACATAGATGCAAACTATGAGATGTGTTTTAAATAAATATAGAGTCTGAATAAAATTTACGTCTATCTATAAATTCGTTTTTTTTCGTATTTTTTGAGCATATATATATATAATTATAACATCGATAAAGCGTCACTGCTATAAAGTAAAAATCATCATCATCATCATAGTACATTCACGAATTTAGGCCATTTGTTGACCTGTTTCGGCCTCAAGAGAAACACAATCCAAAAGTCTTTTGAGTGGACGTCCTGGTCTTCTCCTTCCTGCAGGTTGATATCTTAACATTTGTTTGGGTATTCTGTGATTTTCCATTCGATGAACATGTTTCATCCATCTTGACTTATAATCCGAAATTTTGTTTTCTAAAGATTCCATGTGTAATTCTTCTAAGATGTCTTCATTTTTTTTGTGATCTAGTAGTGTGTATCCTGCAGTCCTCCGAAGATATCTCATTTAAGCAGATCTAAGTCTCTGTATTCTGGATTTTTTCGTGTTGAGACTTGAAAGTAGTTTTGAAGTTCCTTAGGACAGGTTACTGGCCCGACGCTAAGTAGTCCAGTGGTAGGGCTGCTACCTTTTAGTATCTGGACAGACATTAGGATACTGCATTTACTCAGTACCCGATGGAACGTTTATACCGCCGTGACTCGGTCCTCAGAGCCTCGTTTGTGAAAACGAGAAGGTGAGGATGAGAATTGGGTAGGAGAGGTTATACACACGTCACTATCCCTTACAACCCTTTTTTAAAGTAAAAATATTCTCTTTAATTTGCTTACTTGTTATAGTCAGTTACTAGATGGCAGTGAAGACCGAATTCTCGCGACATCTAGTAATAATGGAGAATATAATACATATATAAGAAAAATTAGTGTTTGAATTGGATTCGCCTGGTGGTGTAATGGATATCACGCTGAGGTACAGACTCAGAGTTCCGGGTTCGAACCCCGTCCAGGCATTTATTTTTCTTATCATACCATATATCCATCCATCCATAGTAATTCTGCCCGAAGGCAGGTCCTTCACTGCAATCATAGCTTGCAGCTTTATTAGGGAATTGTAGGTTTGGTAGCTTCCCGTTGCTTTCCACACCGGTGAAGGATGATGATGATGATGAAGATAATGATAAAGATGATGATGGCCATATGATTTCGGGGACCGTTATACCATATATATATATATATATATATTATATTCAATTTAGTGGTGAATCGTGTAAATTGCAGGAAATTTCTCGTTTTAATGAAGGTAAGCGCAGTGAAAACTTGAGTAAGGAGTGTCAATCAATAATAAATAAGCCATACAGCCAATTTCGTCCGCCGCTGTGGTCTCGACGTAGCGTGCTGCCTTCTCATGCAGCGGGCCCGGGTTCGATTCCCGGTCGGGACAGGCTCCTGGATGAGGTTTTTATCGGGGTTTTTCCTCACCTGTAAGAAAAATGTTAGGAAGCTTAGGGCCCAACGGTCCCCGAAAATCACCCGGTCATCATCATCATCCTTGACCGGTGTGGAAAGCAACGGGAAGCTACCACACCTATATTTCCCTAGTAAAGCTGCAAACATAGCATGGACATGCTATGATTGCAGTGAAAGACCTGCCCCGGGGCAGAATTACTATGGATGGATGGATAGCCAATTTAAACCACACCTTGCCTCGGTAACTAACTGCCTCTCTTTTACAAGACGTTTAAATGAATTGTAAAAACAAATTGTAAACCACGACTCATAGGACTTCTTGAATTCGTGGGTTCAATGCAGTATTCACTAAGACCCCCCCCCAATCTCCCTTATCTTCACTCACCTGAATACTCTTTACATCTCCGATATTGGGTCCCCTAAGAACTATTCGAATAGTATCCTCCCATGTACGCCTAGACCAGGCATGGGGAACTGGGGCTCCGGGAGCTCATAACAAATCCTCTCCGCCAATACCCATTCCACTCATTTGTACTTGCACTACAGACGCAGGTATACAGTGATTGACAATACGCAGTGAGAGTCAGTGGCGTACAATTCAGCGTGAGCATGGCAAATTCTAAACACCGATACCATTTTAATACTGACTGGAAAAATTATTATTTTTGTATTCAGAATGGCACGGAAGGCTTGGAACTATACAGGTTGTTGTCAATAGACTCGTATCCCAACATGAGAGATTTTGCAGGCCACATTCTCACAATGTTTGGTTCGACTTATACATGCGAACAATTATTTTCGAAGTTGAACCATACCAAATCTAAAATACGCTCCAGAATAAACGATGATACCCTAGTCTCAGTATTACGCATCTCTAAGAGTACTATCCAGCCTGACATAGACAAATTAGTGTCAAGAAAAAGGCATCAGCGGTCCTCTACGCGCTCTTTCAACGTTTCACGTAATGTACGTAGGAATGGAAGGATATTAGTACAGCTCGAGACCAAGCTCTGTGTGTTTGCGGGGAGAAGTGAGGGGAGTGGGAGGAGGTACACTTCTATGCTTCTCATAGTACTAACAGCTGAGTCAGCAAATTCCTTTCAGACACACGTAGCTGGGTCCCGAGCAGTACATATGTTTCAGGTTATAAGGGTGTACCGCCACTGATACTCTGCGTGGTTATGCGAGACAATAATAACAGTTTTAAGAGTTCAATGAAGGGAGGAATGAGGAAGGATGTCATACTACCCCTCATTCGGCAGTTCCCCATGCCTGGCCTAGACCTTTAAAATGTTCTCCTTCCAGGATTTTCCCAATTACGATTTAAAAACATCCATTAGAGCTACATTACTGCACATCTTAATGTACTACGGTATGGATTATAGAGTTCCTCTTTTTTGAAGCCTTCTCTATTCCAAATCATCACCACTTATGGGAGCCGATATTTAACTGAGTATCCTATTTTTGAATAACTTCGTTCTTTAATGTTACACTCTCTTAAAATACCAAAGAAAGATTTTCGTTTAATTTCATATCTTAAATTCTTTGACAAAAGCCGAGAAGATAGGATTCAATCAACTGAACAGTAACACCAATTTCGTTCTTTATGTTGGCATTTATTTTTTTTCGTGTACGGTATATAATTTGTACATGTTAGCAATAATCCTATAGATTTTAATGTTTTTAAATATCAGCACACACACAAATAGTGTTCTGATTTAGAGACACTTTAACATCAGATTGACAATGTGACTAGGATATTTAAGTGTATCCAATAGGCTGTTTTCATGCAAACACAGTCATGTATTTCTGTGAAAAAATTAAATTAAGCCTACTTTAATTTTAACAATATTATTAAATGATTATAAAGAAATTTCAACTCAGCATTTCTTTCGATGGCTGAAAAGAAAAAAAACTAAAAAAAAAAAACTTCTGTCACGAGACTCAAATTATACTGCTTCGGTCAACAGGACGATAATTGTTTTATACTCCTCAAAACATCTGTAAAATAAAGAGCTTTGTCAATATTGTAGTTCAGGTTTTGTTTTTAAAATCAGTGGCCAATTTTTTTTATAAGTTGGCATGGGAAAATTTGAAAATCTGATTCAGTCTGTTTTGACGGATGGCATTTTGACGGATCTTTCTAAATAGTTATTTAATTTTAGTAATGCCTACATAAAATGAGGTTCAAGAGTCTCTCACGTTGTTTTTTCTTTTAAATAAACGATAAATGCCTCTTTGTTTACATTACACATGCTTTATATTAGCTTGACCTGTATTTGTCAATCTATGTCACGGGATTCTTTCAACACACGATTTTTCATAAAGCCACTCAAAACAATTCTGCAATCAACTTTGAAGCTTTGTATAATTCTAAAGCACCAATGGCCATGCGAGAATAATTTCCATTAATGTTTCTAAGATCCTGGCCAGGATCAGCAGGAAATAAAAAAAATAAAGACCGGTATAGTACGTTTCGTCGGTTATCGACTTTTAGTCCATCGTAGTAAGAAATTATTATAATCCTCTTGGTCGCTGTCAGCAGTGTGTAGATCGGTGTGACTGATAATGGTATATACTTGTTCAGTAAAATGCATAGGTTCCCTTGTGGTTTCTAATCCGACCCGGAAGATTTTTTTAGAAGAGTATTAACTTTTAGCTCATACTACAATAGTATGGCATTTATAGTGTTATTTACATTTTTATCTTATTCTGTAAAATATTATTGGGACAATTTTGTAAACTTTACACTGTGTACTGTCATCGGTAAAAAATATGAAGATATTAGTCCGATCTAACTGTAACCTATTTATCTTATGATTAAAATAATCAACAATATTATAAGAATGTTAGATTTTTTTTATCTATATAAATCTTTCCTCATTAGAGTTTGGCCTCCAGGACGAAGTGATACATTCAATGAATTTTTCTTTAAGTTGATTAAATACATTTTTTGTGAATACATTTTAAAAAATTTCACTTGTAGGCCTGATTTAAAAGGTATATATACTATAAAGTATAGTAAGCAATTTTTGTAAATAATGGGTTTTCTTAAAATTTAAATTGATCCTCTAATGGCAGCGATGGCAATTTTAGAAAGATACACCCTGTTATTTTAAAAATATATAATTATATTCGTGCCTAGACACTAAAAATATCGTAAGCAATTAAATTTTCCTGGGATTCCGGTTTAAGACAATCAATTAAGCTAAAAATATAAAATAATAAATAATAGCTTAAAAAGCTAAAACAACACGCTTTATTAGAAAACCGAATTAAAAAATGAAAACTAATTTTAATCTCCAACACGCTTGGGATAAAATTAAAGTTCTCAACAAATAAGTCATCTCCTACACATCTAGAATAAAACTAGAGTTATCTACAAAAAATAATTTTACCGTCAAAAGCATGGGGTGATTTTTATGGTTTTCACGTTTTCTTCTTAGAGACTTTAATTTTACCAATATCTGTTTATTATGAAACACATTAATTGATATAGAACACCCCACGCTTTTGATGGTAAAATTACTTTTTTTTTGTAGATAACTCGTTTTATTCTAGATGTGTTGGACATGATTTTTTCTTGATCACTTTAGTTTTATCTCAAGCGTGTTGGAAATTTAAATTATTTATTTTATTAGCGTCATTCATTTTCATACAACCACCAGTCGCTAATATGGCGTTTAGTAACTCGCAAGCTTCTCCTATTTATATTTCAAACTAGCTAATACCAGGCGTGCGCTGCTACGCCCAAATAAATTAAATATTGAGGGTTAATTAATGATATGATGTACACTGCGATGAACCAAACATGGGGGTTGCTAGAATATATTTTAATTTCAAATATCAGGTAAACCCCCAATTCTACTTATCCCGATCTTCTTTACATCAATGAAAGTGGTTATTGTAAATTATCATAAGTAATGCCACGAGTGATTTCCAAATTATCGATAAATTCACGACTCACGAAGTGAGGAGTGAATTTATCTAGAGAATTTGGAAATCAAGAGTGGCATTTGTTAGGACTATTTAACGAATAAAATTAAGCTGTTTACTCACAAATCATTATTTAACTATAGTTATTTTAAAATATTTATATATTTAATGTAAACGGCGATGTTTGAAAACAAATGAGAAACGATAGGTACGCTTTTACTGCTTCTTTTGTTTATCACTGCAACCAGATCATACTATTTATTGCCAAAGGAACGCAATATTGTAAGAATCCTCTCTGGAGAAAAAATGAAACACAACAATCTGTATATTAATTCATTTCTGATGTCGTATGATGTAAATATGACAATTATATTTTTCTCGATTATTACCTGGGAAAAAATACATTTAAGAAAGTGCAAACAGTGGTTTCTTTTTTTGGTGGTATAATCAATTGCTACAAATGTTGACATGTAAGCACTATTATATACAATCTGGTAGCCGTATTTGTTATAGGCTCAGTCACTGCAAAATAACGGTCAGACCTGTTCAGAATATTAAAAAGGAGGAGCTTTGTTTAATATATGATAATCCTAACACTGATAAATATTTCGTGAAACACGACTCTGATTGGTTGTAAAACAGAAATCATTGAAACGTGATTGGTCATTGACTCCCATTTGGGGCATGAGTTAAATAGTCCATAAAAGACAAACATATGCTGTCGTTTACATTTTGTTGATTTTTCTTTAGATATTCAATTCTGTGTACATTATTTTTTTATTGTGGTTAGGGCAGCGTAAGCCATTTAAACACCTTCTTCTTCTTCTTCTTCTTCTTCTTCTTCTTCTTCCTTTCATGTGATAGACCTAGTGGTCTGTTACGGTCTCAATGCAACGTTTGAAGGGTCTGCCCAAAGATCTCTTGCCTGGTGGCTGGTAATTTAAGATCTGACGTGGTATTCTTGTTCTGCTCATTCTTCGTACGTGAGATTTCCAGTTGTTTCTGTATTTTTGTACATATTCCATGACTGATTCTGTGTGTAATTCTTTGAGGATCTCAGAATTCCTTTTATGGTCTGTCCTTGAATAGCCCGCAGTACGCCTCATAAATTTCATTTCTGCCGCAGTTATCCTTTGTTCATCTACACTGCGAATTGTCCAGGCCTCACTGCCGTATCATAATATGGGTCTGGCCAGTGTTTTATAAATTCTAGTTCGTGTGTGTTGCTGTACTGTGTTTGGCTTGAAAATATTATTTATAATTCCTGTTACTCTGTTAAATTTTATAATTTTTTGACTAAAATCTTTTTCTTCTTCGTATGTAACTTAGTATCCGAGATAGTTAAATGTGTTGGTTTGTTCTAATATTTTATTATTAATAACAGTTTTACTGCGAACTGGGTCTTTTCCTAGGAAATCCATGACTTTAGATTTTTTTGTTGAGATTTCCATGTTGTAGTTTATTGCAATTGGTGAAAGAGTGGACTGAACGTTGTAGATCTCTTCTGAATTCGCTATAAACACAATGCCATCTGCAAATAATAGGGTGTCTAAATTATATAATCTATTAAGTGGTATACTGCCATGTGGTTGTAGTCTCCATTCTTTAATAATTGAGTGCATGTATATTATGAAGAGCATTGGTGAAAGACCACATCCTTGTCTAACTCCTTGATTAATTGGTCTGCATTCCGAGATTTTATTTTCAATCTTAACTTGGATGTAATTATCCTTATAAATATCATATACAGCTTTTATCAGTTGGTCTGGGATTCCATCATATTTGAGGATTTCTAATAATTTGTTTTTATTTACTTTGTCAAATGCCTTCTTCAAGTCAATAAACGCCATGTGTGTTTCATATTAAACTCTCTGTGTTTTTTCTATTAGAATTTTAATAGTGAAGTATCCATCTGTACAGGATCTTCCTTTTCGGAATCCATTGTGCGCTTCATCTAATACATTGTCATAATAATCAGCTAATTTTGATTTGAGCAACTTGGTGTAGATTTTGTAGCCTGAGTCCAAAAGGCTTATTCCTCTGAAGTTATCACAGTTATTTATATCTCCTTTTTTGTGTAGTGGGATTACAACAGCTTGTTGCCAGCTTTTTGGCGGAGGGCCCTCATTCAAAAAATTATTTTTCACGTTTTTCACTATAAAGGATAATGGGGTTGAGTATTACAACTCTCTTATAGCCCTCATCCAAAAAGATATTTTTCACGTTTTTCACTACAAAGGATGATGGGGTTGAGTATTACAACTCTCTTATAGCCTATAACCTTCCCGGTTCCTGAACAATTTGCAAAAGCTTCATCACAACAGGATGGACAGAATGTCACACGTAAAATGCGAACACACAACATTAATTTTGAAATATTAGATTTAGAGACTCTATGGAATTATATGATAGAATTTCTGAACCACGAGAGAGGTTTCTATGTATGTCTGTAACTCTGTGCGAGGGCCAAATTGTACAGTCTGTATTTACTTATTTGCAATACCCAACCCATTACACACAATACACTTAATTACACAACTCTGACGCTACCCTGAATGAACAAAAGCTCGTCCACGGAGAAGGGTTCAATTAGAGTGCAGAATAAACACAAAAATAAATATTAATTCTTACAATTACAAAACTCAGAAATAAATTATTTTGCACAAAGTATATGGGCAAATCAAATATTATGTCGTCTGCAATGGAATTATAAATACGTAAAATGTTTTAGTTGAAATATTAAGAAAAAAATAATAACAGTGCAATTATACAGATACAATAAAATAATTAAGATCTCTATTTAACTCATGCCCCAAATGGTAGTCCATGACCAATCACGTTTCAATGAATTTTGTTTTACAACCAACTACAGTCGTGTTTCATCTCGCTCTTTATCAGCTCCTGCTTTTGTGATAAAGAGAACTCCTCATCTTTAATATTCAGAACAGGTCAGAGCATTATTTTTCTCCAACAAATACATTGAAATAGTCAATAATGAACAAATTCCGTGCATTTACTGAGTTTTGTACTAAAACAATTAATGTATAACCTATAATTTTGATTATAATATGCGGTTTTGTGTGTTTCATTATTTCTGTACTAGAGTGCATTCTTGCAATATTGCGATCCTATTTGGCAATAAGTAATATGATCAAGAAACAGTCAATATCATAAACTCATATTTCTGATTTGTTTTCAAACATCGCGGTTTTCATTAACTATATACATATTTTAAAATACGGTAACTAGGGCCTATATTTAAATAATGTTTTTATTTAATAAACTGCTTAATTTTATTCGTTAAAGAGTCCTAACAATGACCACTCTTTATTTCACAATCCTCTAGATACATTCACGAGTAATTTCGTGACTCGTGAATTTTTCGATGATTTGGAAATCATTCGTGACATTACTTACGAAAAACTGTAAAGGCTAAATAAGAATTCAAATAATATTCAGAAATTGTGGAATGCAGGCTTTCACGGCCGGTAATCATAGTATTAAAAGACTCCGGGCTATGTGGCCGTGGTCTATAACTGGCGTTTGTTCCAGACGTTTCTGCCTCAACTGCGGAGGGCATTTAGGGTGGCAAGCGCTTCCAACTGTTGTTTCCCTGTCAAGCCTACGACAGGGAAACACAGCTGGAAGCGCTCGCCACTGAAGATGCCCTCCGCAGTTGAGGCAGAAACGTCTAGAAGAAACGCCAGTTACAGACCACGGCCACATAGCCCGGAATCTTTTAATACTATAATCAGAAATATTTGAGTATCAGTGTGAAATACATTCGTTAAAAAATATTATTTCAATTTGTTTTTAAATATATATGTTATATTGCCCTAAGGCTGCGCGATTAGTCATTTTTTATGTTTTACAATCCAATATGAAAATTGTTTCCATGATTGTATCCATACTCGAGAACAAATTGGAAATATGGATGTGATTTCTTACTGTAGAGGAGTCTATGAAAACAGACTTTGGGACCATACAGTGAAGTAGTAACGATATAAGTAATTTTGATCCACATTGTGAAGTTATTTCCATTCTCATGGACTGAATATTCTTCTTAGAGTGCTAAAGTATCCATACCATACGAGGTATTACTGAATGCTTCTGAAAAAGTATATATATATATATATATATATATATCTTCTTCTTCTTCCTTCCAAGTATTAGGCCAAGGCCTGTTACGATCCTATTGAAAATTTTCCCTCCAGCGTTTCATAGGACGGCCCAGTGATCTTCGTCCTCTTGGTATATAATTATAAACAGCTTTGGGGATCCGATTTGAACTCATTCTTTCAAGATGGTGTTTCCAGTTTAGTTGGTACTGTTTAATATATTCCAAAATTGGCGTAGTCTTCAATTCTTTTAAGATATCGGTGTTCCTTTTCCGATCCCATCTGGTGTAACCCGCTGTTCTGCGCATGAATCTCATTTCACAAGCCGTTATTCTGCTTTATGTTGTTTTTTAGTGTCCATGCTTCACTACCATAGGTCAACACTGGTCTAGCCAAAGTGTTATATAAACGTATTCTGGTGTTTTTTTGTACAAGGGATGGTTTCATAACTTGATTAATAATTCCTAAACTTTTATTATATATATATATATATATATATATATGTGGGTTGTAAGGGGTAGTGACGTGTGTATAACCTCTCCTACCCAATTCTCATCCTCACCTTCTCGTGGTACAACCTGTTTTCACAAACGAGGCTCTGAGGACCGAGTCACGGCGGTATAACCGTTCCATCAGGTACTGAGTAAATGCGGTATCCTAATGTCTGTCCAGAGACTAAAAGGTAGCAGCCCTACCACTGGACTACTTAGCGTCGGGCCAGTAACCTGTCCTAAGGAACTTCAAAACTACTTTCAAGTCTCAACACGAAAAAAGCCAGAAGGAATTGAAATATGACGACCCACAGCAAAGAAATATGGTTAAAAGAAAACGGCACAATGATATTGTAAGATATGCAACCTGGAATGTCCGAAGCATCCATGAAAAAGAAGAGGAACTAGACAGTATATTTAAAAATAGAAACATTGATAATGCAGTAACTACAGAAACTAAGAAGAAACTTAAAGGAACGAAAGAAACACAAAATTATGTACAAATATATAGCGGTGTCGACAGGAAAACCCATGGACAAGCTGGAGTAATGATTTGGATTAATAAAACCATAAGAAATAAAATTCAACACTACACTTACTGGAATGAAAGTATATTAGAGCTTCGACTGAAAATAAATAGAGGTAATTTGACAGTTCTTGGTGTATATGCACCAGAGGAAGGCCGTGAAGAAGACAATGAAGAATTTTATAAAATATTACAAGAAATTTATAGCAAAATTAATAGAAATGATTACATTCTCATAATAGGAGATTTAAATGCCAGAGTGGGCAATGCTCAAGTCAACAATAATATTGGAACATTTGGCGAACCAACCAGCAATAGGAATGGGACAAGATTAACAGATTTTGCTATCTACAATGAACTGAGAATAACGAATACCTTTTACAATCATAGAAACATACATAAGTATACCTGGCATCGTCAGGACTCAAAATCAATCATTGATTATTTCATTGCAAATAATAAGATTTTTAAATTGTTTCTCGATGTCAGAGCCTACAGAGGATATGATATTGGTTCAGATCACTACCTAGTAGAAGCAAGAATAAGATTTCCACCAAGATGGTTAAAAAAGAAGAAACAACAACAGAGCATAGAACAAAAGTACAAGGTAAAATTATTTTATGATGACAGCATAAATGGTTATATTCGAGAAGAATTCAGCAATATATGGCTACAACTCCAGAAAGTAATGATGTCGAAGAAGAATGGAAAAACATTAAAATGATAATTCAAAATGCAGCTAATGAAACTTTAGGAAAAGTAAATATACAACAAAGAAGAAATAGAACTCTAAAAATCTGGGATGATCAAATAAAACAATTGATTGAAGAAAAAAATGCAGCTTATAAAAAATATTTGAACACAAAGAAAGTAGAAAATGAAATAGAATTCAAACGCTGTAGAGCTATTGTTAAGAGGGAAATAAGAAAGAGACATAGGAAAACATGGTTAAATTTTGTTACACATTTAGAATCAGATTTGCATAAGCTCCAACCTAATGCCTTCAAAATATTAAAACATTTGAATAAAGATATTAAAGAATCTACCAAAATTAAATTGCGGAGTAACAAAAGAAGATTTTTTCAATTATTATAAAAGTCTTTGGACTGACAATAGCTATGAAGATACAATTTTCCGAAATAATAATGAGACAGATTCCATAATATCATTGGAAGAATTGAACAATAGTTTAAAGAAATTAAAAAATGGGAAGGCAACTGGCACAGATGGCTTGAATTCTGAATTGTACAAATATGCAGGCAAACAGTTCCATGAAAGACTGTTGTCCTTCTTTAATAATGTATTCAAAAATGCAGATATACCACAAGAATGGAAGACAAGCATTGTTATACCCCTGTTCAAGAAAGGAGACAAGAGAAAAATGGACAACTATAGGGGAATCAGTTTGTTAAACACATGCTACAAAATTTATGCAGACATTTTAAATGGAAAATTGAAAAGTTTCAGTGAAAAATTCCTTATGGAATGTCAAAATGGATTTAGGAAAGGACGATCTTGTATTGATTCAGCATTTTCTGTTAAACTATTGCTTGAAAAAAGAAGAGAATTCAACTTAGAAACACATTTTGCTTTCATAGATTTTGAAAAAGCATTCGACACAGTCAAGAGATCAAAACTCTTAAATATATTGGAAGACAGAAATATACCAAATTTACTTCGGCAGAACATACAAAATATTTACAAAGACAACACCATAAAGATTAAATTAAATAACAGATTTTCTGAAGAAGGAATTATAAATCGTGGTGTGAGACAAGGCTGCCCCCTATCCCCAACACTCTTTGCAATTTATATCAATGAAGTAATATGTTGCTGGAACAAAACATATAAATTTGGAATAAGAATATCAGAAAATAGAAAATTAAACACCCTATTGTTTGCAGATGACCAAATAATAATAGCAAATTCCGAAGATAATCTACAGAAAGGTCTGTATGAACTTAACAAAATTACAGAAGAATATGGATTAAAGATATCTACAGAAAAAACAAAAATTATGGCATTTCAAGGTGTAGATCCTGTCAGAAGTAAAATTGTACTGGACAATAAAATTTTGGAGCAGGTGAATAATTTTACATATCTAGGATGCAATATCTCATATGAAGAAGAAAAGGATGTAAATGCAAAAATATCTAAATTTTTAAGAATTTTAGGGTTAATAAATTCTATCTTCAAGCCACAGTTAGTCCAAAAGCATTCAAGACTGAAAGTGTATAAAACACTGGCTCTTCCAACTCTTTTGTATGGTAGCGAAGTATGGACGTTGAAACAGAAGGATATACAGAGACTTAGATCTGCTGAAATGAGATATCTTCGGAGGACTGCAGGATACACACTACTAGATCACAAAAAAAATGAAGACATCTTAGAAGAATTACACATGGAATCTTTAGAAAACAAAATTTCTGATTATAAGTCAAGATGGATACAACATGTTCATCGAATGGAAGATCACAGAATACCCAAACTAATGTTAAGATATCAACCTGCAGGAAGAAGAAGACCAGGACGTCCACTCAAAAGACTTCTGGATGGTGTTTCTCTTGAGGCCGAAACAGGTCAACAAATGGCCTAAATTCGTGAATGTACTATGATGATGATGATATATATATGTGTGTGTGTGTGTAAATTATACGATCTAAAGATTTCTGTAAGGAAAACGAAGACCATGGCTTTTAGAGGAAGAGATCCAGTGAGATCCAAAATTATTTTAGAAAATCAAAGTATAGAACAGGTGTCTAGTTTCAAATATTTCGGCTGTGATGTTGGCTACAATGTGGAAAGAGCTATTGACTCCAAAATAAATAAGTTTCAGACGGTGTGTGGAACAATACAGAGAACATTAAAAAATAAAATTAGAAAAGAAACCAAGATAAAAATGTATAATGTTATGGCGGTTCCCACAACATTGTATGGATGTGAAAACCAGTGAAAAGACACAAGGATAGAATACAGACGGTGGAGATGAGGTTCCTAAGACAAGTAAAAGGATGTACAAGACTTGATAGAATAAGAAATGAGGATATGAGAGAAGAATTGAAAGTACAGCCTTTGTTGGATAAAGTCACGAATTACAGACAGAAATGGATTGATCACATGGATGGAACGAGTAAGGAGAGATATCCATTGTTAGCAAGAAATTATCAAGCAAGAGGAAGGCGTGATGTTGGAAGACCTAGAAGACGTTGGGCTGATGAATTATGAACGGGCAATTGCCTAATCCCTGGAGTGATGATGATATATATATATATATATATATATATATATATATATATATATATATAGTGACAGCTTCTTAGTCTCACAAAAACTCCAAAAGCTGGAGGGCCACTTCTTGTCGGTTGCCCACGACTGAAAATTTGGTACATTCCCAGTCATCCTCCATGAAAGCCGTATATTAGATCAGCAACCTGCAGACGGGTCATACTTTAGCAAAACAAAACTCACATTTCAATCTCTCGTTGCTAAGGAGTTTTCTAGGAATACTGTCTACCCACACTGCAATTTATTAAACCACGAATGAAAATAATATATTGAGAGAATGGTTAAAGATCGACTACTGAAAAAAAAGTTGCAGATGTTGAAAGAGACAGAAAAATAATATAGAAGAGATCGTGGAGGAGTGAATATAGTTGGTTGGACGAAGAAGCTAGAAAACGAGAACAGGATTCACATTCTACTGAGTATGAATAATAAAAGAAAAATAACGCGGAAGGTAGCTTCCTCTAACAAGGGAAATGCATTGAGTTCCCGCTAGGATTTTACTTCTAAGAAGGCAAATTATATAAAGTGGTAGAAATCACACTGTGCATAGAATAAATCTAGGTACAGCAATAATGTGGTCCGTGGTAGTCATAAACAAGCGAAAGAAAGTAACTATAATGTTGGAAGTACATTCTACAATATGTCGTAGGCATTTTTTGCTATCCAGATTATCCGGGTGCTGTTTAAGATTAAATTTAATATTTCCATCAAAATGTATTCTGCGAAGAAGGCATCGCCCATCGTAAGATGACATAAATGTTAGAAGGGTTCTTGTTTACCCTCTTACAGGCCTAGTAATTAAGAAAGTTACAGAATCTAGTTATAGTTTTTTTAATAATTTACTTTACTTTTTGATAATTATTAATATATATATATATATATATATATATTTAGATGTTATAACTATATTTTTGACATTTGGCAATGAAGGCAAATATGATATGAAAAGAAAAATGAATGCTTGAGTCGGGATTTGAACCCGAGTCTCAAAACTCGGTACGTTTAGCGCTCTAACCAACTGAGCTACTCAAGAATTCCAACACAAACATACATATATTCATTTTTCTTTTCATATCATATATATATATATATAATATATATATGTTAATTAAATGTCATATATTTGGGTCCATGACCCATTTCGCCTAATCCTTGCGTGAAATTTCTAAAACACTGAAGAGAGCCTCAATGAATTGTTCATGTCGAAAATCAGAGAATGATACCGTCGCGGCATAATAAATCTCGCTGACTATTTAACTCATGCCCCAAATGGGAGTCAATGACCAATCACGTTTCAATGATTTCTGTTTTATAACCAATTAGAGTCGTGTTTCACGAAATATTTATCAGTGTTATAATTACCATATTAAAGAAAGCTCCTCTTTAATATTTTGAACAGGTCTGACCATTATTTTGCAGTGACTGAGCCTGTAAGAAATACGGCTACCAGATTGTATATATAGTGCATGAATGTCAACACATGCCGCATGCGGGAGTTAATATAAAAGCATTTGTAGCAATTGATTATACCACCAAAAAAAGAAACCACTGTTTGCACTTTCTTAATTGTATTTTTTCCCAGGTAACAATCCAGAAAAATATAATTGTCATATTTACATCATACGACATCAGAAATGAATTAATATACAGTTTGATGTGTTTCATTTTTTCTCCACTAGAGAGCATTCTTACAATATTGCGTTCCTTTGGCAATAAATAGTATGATCTGGTTGCAGTGATAAACAAAAGAAGCGCAGATGAAGCGTACCTATCGTTTCTCATTTGTTTTCAAACATCGCCGTTTACATTAAATATATAAATATTTAAAAATAACTATAGTTAAATAATGATTTGTGAGTAAACAGCTTAATTTTATTCGTTAAATAGTCCTAACAAATGCCACTCTTGATTTCCAAATTCTTTAGATAAATTCACTACTCACGAAATCACTCGTGGCATTACTTATGAAAAATGGTCAAGACCATAGAATCTGGTAGTATCTATTTTGAAAGAATAGTTTAATATATTGTCAACAAAATCCAAGTGATGTTTCGTTAAAAACAACATTACTTGTGAGACAGTATCTATAAATATTTTCGGTATCAACAATAGGCCTGTAAGCCAATAGTAGTAGAGAGCAAGTACTATCACTCATCCGACTATAATTAAATGTACTCATTCAGTAGTCCGTCGCCGTGGCGTAGTCGGTGGAGTCCCTACCTTCCACTCCATCGACCCGGGTTCGATTCATGGCGGGGTAGGGGATTTAAATCTCCAGCTTGGGTCTGGGTGTGTGAACTGTCCTTGTGTCTATGTGAGAAGTAAAGAAAGTTAACAAACAGGTGAAACAAAAAAAAAAGGAAGAAAAAGGTAAAACAAGAAGAAAAGCCAGTATAAACGAAAAAATAAATAACAGTTTTAAAAAACAAAAAGAACACGCTTTATTAGAAAATGAAAAAATGAAAAATAATTTTAATTTCCAATACGCTTGGGATAAAATAAAGTGGTCAAAAAAAAAATCATCTCCCACACATAGAGAACAAAATTAGAGTTATCAACAAAAAGAAAATAATTTTACCATCAAAAGCGTGGGGTGATTTTTATGATTTTTACATTTTCTTCTTAGAGAGCTTACTTTTACCAATATCTCTTTATTATCAAATATATTAATTGATATAGAGCACCCCACGCTTTTGATGGTAAAATTATTTTCTTTTTGTTGATAACTCTAATTTTATTCTGTATGTGTTGGAGATGATTTTTTTGTTGACCACTTTATTTTATCTCAAGCTTATTGGAAATTAAAATTATTTTTCATTTTTTTCATTTTCTAATAAAGCGTGTTCGTTTAGTTTTTTAAAACTATTATTTATTTTGATTTTCTGATGATTGTGGCCAGGATTTTAGAAAATAAATATGAAATTATTGTATTGTCACGGGTCCTCTACAAGTATACAAAGTTTCAAGTCGATCCAATGATTTTAAGTGGGTGAAAATCGCCTTGAAAGATTGCGTTACATAGATAGATAGATAGATACAGGTCAAGCTGATATAAAGCGTGTAAAAAGTAAAGAAGACCCACTAATGTACATAATGTTATCTTGAAAGGTCTGTATCCTAACGTTTTACCAACATGTGCAATCAAGAAAGATATACAATTCAGAATAATACCGCCTTGATAGGGTAAAATTGAATCCCTCGGTATTAGGAATTAAAGAAGGGGAGAATAAACAAAATTGGAATGGATATTTCGACTCCTCTTATTTTACTAGGGATTGATCGTAACGGACTTAATGCACTCGCAATATCCACTGCAATTTCATTTATCCTTTTATTTACTTCCAACTTCAGAGATATTCAATGTTATCCTATGAACCAGATATTATCCTGAATTATTGTAAACTAGCTAATAAACGGCATACTCTTAAATAAATTCCACCGGCGCAACCACGCTCAATGCTACCAAAAATTGCACCGTATAGATGCTGGATCAAACCGTTATTGTTGATAACTATTTTGATTGGAAAGTACAGATTGTTAAAATTGTGACATCTCTGCCGGGGCCCATAGAGGCAAAGAGGAATTCAACTTTCTTTACTAGATTCTCCCAATAAGTACTGTTTTCGGAGTTATAAAATACAATCGTGGAAGCTTTGGGATAAAGGAACTAACACACGCTTGAGTAAGCTTTTGGAATTTGACTTAGACATCTGACTAATGCTAACTACTGAATGAATAGGCATAAGTAGCACAACTAAAGCTTTTAATACAAGTCAAATTGTAGTCAGATGTAATATAAAGATACATAAATAAACATTCGATTTACAAAGAAAATAAATCATAATAGATCATCTATACAAAAGAAAATATGATATAATTTAACATACATACATACATTATCACTCACTCTAGTCCAGCCTCGGGTTGGGAGAAATACTGTCCTAGCGTCCCCACCTTGGCTTACTGGACTAAACAAACTAAACCAGCTCTCCTGAGCTGCTCTGACCAGACTCCAATGGTGACTAATTAGATGATGATTCGATGTTACAAAACACAGCTATTTATGAGAGTTCACAGAGAGAGGGGGAATGCGCGATAGCACAGGGTGCGCACTAGGAAAGGGAAGGGATAGACAGGAAAGCATTTGGCACTGTTCATAAAGATGACACTCGAGATGGAGACGCGATGACGTATAGTTTGCGCAGTAAGACGTAATTCCTGTATCGAAATGTCAATTTCGGTACAAAATTAAATATGTTTTTATGTTTAGTTGAATAAGTAAAAAGAAAAATAATTATAAATTTATACCACAATTCTTTTTAGATACCCTTTGCTGATTGTCCGGCATTGCTCGGGAATCTACTTATCTCGATCTTCTTGGCATAAATTAGCTGAAAGACACAAGTGGTTATTGTGGGTTATCCGTGAAAGAATACCCGCCATGAGCTGCTTCGCTTGCCCGGAAATCTACTCATCCCGATCTTCAGGACTTGTGGCACGAATGGAGAATGAAAGAGGTTCATAGAAATTTCATGTAGGAAAACCAGAGGGAAAACGTCCAGTTGGTACACCAAGAATGATTCGCGGAAAGTAGATTACACAGGGGATGTTTCAAAAATATTATCTTAGGGTAGGGAGAGCTTATGTGCGCCTGGCAATGAACCTATGAATTCCATAGAGCCAGTGAATTAGTTAGTTATCCTTAAAAGAAAGACATGTTGTCGCAGATTTTTTTGTGGATTGTTTCAGATATGCAATGCTGTGTACAATAATTTTGTGTATTTCTTATGGTTTATGCAGCGTAAGCAATTTAAGCGCTCAATAAGCGACTCTTTTGGTACATTAATGACCTTTTACTTTAGCTCCGGCCCTATAGTACGTAGCGAAATTTGTTATATAGGTTAATATTCCCAGATAAGTTCTCTAAATGATGGGGGGTAATTAAATCGGTCAAGTACTTTTTAAGTCCATAAAGGACAGACAAACGGACGAACAGACAGACAGACAGACATATTCATTTTTACACGCTTTATATTATCTTGACTTAGATCTGCTGAAATGAGATATCTTCGGAGGACTGCAGGATACACACTACTAGATCACAAAAAAAATGACATCTTAGAAGAATTACACATGGAATCTTTAGAAAACAAAATTTCTGATTATAAGTCAAGATGGATACAACATGTTCATCGAATGGAAGATCACAGAATACCCAAACTAATGTTAAGATATCAACCTGCAGGAAGAAGAAGACCAGGACGTCCACTCAAAAGACTTCTGGATGGTGTTTCTCTTGAGGCCGAAACAGGTCAACAAATGGCCTAAATTCGTGAATGTACTATGATGATGATGATGATATTACCTTGACCTGTATCTATCTATCTATCTATCTATCTATCTATCTATCTATCTATCTATCTATCTATCTATCTATCTATCTATCTATCTATCTATCTATTTATCTATGTAACTGAATTTTTAACGCGATTTTCACCCACTTAAAATCATTGGATCGACTTGAAACCTTGTATACTTGTAAAAGATCCGTGACAATACAATAATTTCATATTTATTTTCTAAAATCCTGGCCAGAATGATCAGAAAATCAAAAAAAGTGTATTTGTATCTATGTAACGGAATTTTTTAACACGATTTTCACCCACTTAAAATAATTGGAGCGACTTGAAAATTTGCATACTTTTAATACACCCGTGACAATACAATAATTTCATATTTGTTTTCTAAAATCATGGCCAGAAACATCAGAAATTAAAAAAGAAGTGTCTTTGTATCTAAGTAACGGAATCTTTGAACACGATTTTCACCCATTTAGAAACATTGGATTATCTCGAAACTTTGTGTACTTGTAAAGGACCCGTGACAATACAATAATTTCATATTTTGTTTCTAAAACCCTGGCCAGAATCATCATAAAATCAGAAAAATGAAAACTAGTATAATAGGTTGCGGACTTGTCGACATTTTGGTCAATCGTTGTAAGAGCTCAGTTGGTAGAGCAGTGAAATCTAGTGGTATATAACTTCAGTAATCCATAGGTCGCTGGTTCAAATCCCGCTGGGAGGTTTTTTTAGAAGAGTATTACGTTTAGCTCATACTACAATAGTATGGAATTTAAAGATATTTACATTTTTACCTTATTCTGTAAAATATTAAAAATAAAAAACAAATAATAGTTTTAAAAAACTAAAACAATACGCTTTGTTAGAAAACCGAACTAAAAAAATGAAAAATAATTTTAATTTCCAACACGCTTGGGATAAACAATTTTACCATCAAAATCGTGGGGTGCTTTTTTGATTTTTACATTTATTTTTAGAGACTTTACTTTTACCAATATCTGTTTATTATCAAAAATATTAATTGATAAAGAGCAACCAATGCTTTTGATGGTAAAATTATTTATCCCAAGCGTGTTGGAAATTAAAATTATTTTTCATTTTTTTAGTTCGGTTTTCTAATAAAGCGTGTTGTTTTAGTTTTTTAAAACTATTATTTATTACAAGCTTTATATTAACTTGACCTGTATCTATCTATGTAACGAAATATTTCAACGTGATTTTCACCGACTTAAAAGCATTGGATAGACTTGAAACTCTGTATACTTGTAAAGGACCAATGACAATACAATAATTTCATAATTTGTTTCCAAAATCCTGGCGAGAATCATCAGAAATTCAAAAAAATAAAAACCGGTATAATAGGTTGCGAACTTATCAACTTATAAGTCAATCGTTGGGGGGCACGCCGTAGCGTAGTGGTTAAGGCACTGAGCTACAAGCCTGATGGTCGAGGGTTCAAGTCCCGTTGGGGTCAGGATTTTTAAACTGACCCAAACCCTCTGGCGGCACTATGACCCTGGGGTCGACTCAGCCTCTAATGGAAATGAGTACCAGAGGCTTGTTCTGGGGGTAAAGGCGGCCGTCACGCAGGGCTGACAACCCGACTGACAAAGTGCCGATTGTCTAGAAAAAGTGGGAGCCTTAACCTCCTACTACCCCAAGGGTCTCCGGACCTGTTGTGGGATCAAAAAAAAAAGTCAATCGTTGTAAGAACTCAGTTGGTAGAGCGGTAGACTGTAGTGGTATATAATTTCAGTAATCCATAGGTCGCTGGTTTAAATCCAGCCCGGAGGATTTTTTTAGAAGAGTATTACTTTTAGCTCATACTACAATAGTATCGATTTTAAATATATTAATATTTTTATCGTATTCTGTAAAATTTTAAACTAAAAAATAAAAATAAATAATAGTTTTAAAAAACTAAAACAACACGCTTTATTAGAAAACCGAACTAAAAAAATTAAAAATAATTTTAATTTCCAAACACGCTTGGGATAAAATTTAAGCGGTCAACAAAAGAATCATCACCAACACATTTAGAATAAAACAATAGTTATCGACAAAAAAATAATTTTACCATCAAAAGCGTGGGATGATTTTATGGTTTTTACATTTTCTTCTTAGAGACTTTACTTTTACTAATGTATGTTTATTATCTTAGTAAAGTGATCCCACAACAGGCCCGGAGGGCCTTGGGGTAGTAGTAGGTTAAGGCTCCCATTTTTTCTAGACAATCGGCACTTTGTCAGCCGGGTTGTCAGCCCTGCGTGACGGCCGTCTTTACCTCCAGAACAAGGGTGTGGTACTCGTTTCCGTTAGAGGCTGAGTCGACCCCAGGGCCATAGTGCCGCCAGAGGGTTTGGGTCAGCTTAAAAATCCTGACCCCAACGGGACTTGAACCCTCGACCCTCCGGCTTGTAGCTAAGTGCCTTAACCACTACGCTACGGCGTGATCTGTTTATTATCAAATATATTAATTGATATAGAGCACCCCACGACTTTGATGGTCCACCGCTGTGGTCTCGAGATAGCGTGCTGCATTGTCACGCAGCGGACCCGAGTTCGATCCCCGGTCGGGGCAGTTTTTCTGGGTGAGGTATTTATCGGGGGTTTTCCTTACCTGTAAGACAAATGTCAGGAAAACTTTAAGGCCGCAACGGTCCCCGAAATCATATGACCATCATCCTATCATTATCATCATCCTTCACCGGTGTGGAAAGCAACGGGAAGCTACCACACCTATAATTCCCTAGTAAAGCTGCAAGCATAGCATGAAAATGCTATGATTGCAGTGAAGGACCTCCTTCGGGCAGACTTACTATGGATGGACGTCTTTGATGGTAGTTTTTTGTTGTAGATAACTATAGTTTTATTCTATATGTGTTGGAGATTATTTTTTTGTTGACCACTTTAATTTTATCCCAAGCGTGTTGGAAATTAAAATTATTTTTCATTTTTAGTTCGGTTTTCTAATAAAGCGTGTTGTGTTAGTTTTTTAAAACTATTATTTATTGTATATAAATATTGATCGTAAATGAGTTATTGCACTCGCAATATCCATTACAGTTTTATTTATTGTCCATCTTATTTTTAATTCCAACTTCCGAGGGATTCCACTTGTGATCGTATCAACCAGATACTATTCTGAATTAGAATAAATATTCATATGAAACAACAGCAAAGTTGACTCGATCTGTTGATGAGCCTTAAACCCATTCGCCTCCAAAGACGAGGTAAGACATAACCGCCAGCATTTTAAGGGGGCCTTCTCAACTCAGAACATGAGGCACACGCCTCGCTTTAAACTCTGTTGTTATATATTTTGCAATATATTTGTCACAATCCCTAAGGCAGGGAATTATTTTTGTTAACATTTCTGAAATGTAGATGGAAGTGTTTTTTAATCTTCCACCCTTATTGTGAAATCTCAAATACCGTTTATCTTTTTGTGTTTGTTTTTTAATGTCTGAAAATATGACAATTTTTACCTGTAAGTTAAAAGTAAATCAGGGTTTTAGTGAAAGCCATTGAGCATTTTCCACCTGAAGTGAATGGGGTTAAGTTATATCATTACGGTACTGTTACGCAAGGAACTAAATATTCCCTGATGAATTTCATCAATAGCAACAAATAAATCTCCTTATTAAGTCGAAATCATCAATTGGTTTACAATTCCGGAAGAGGCTACCTATGGGCCGGACAGTATTGAATCTGACAGCAAGCGCAGATTTAATAAACGAATAATTCACGAATGGATGTTACGATTGTGTGATTACAGCAGCGATTTATATAATAGGGTGTTATTTTGTACATTTTAACCATTCTTAATAAGGGGGCATTAACTATTGATACAAAATGAATGAATGGCTTGTTAATGGAATATACATATGCCTCTATTTATTTTATTAATCAATGCCACCATTTTGTCATTTCGACATTTCTGGTATTCTCGCCAGGCATGGAGTACTTGTAACCTATTTCTGAGGTTGGGACACCTGGAAGGCGGGTTACACTGCCCCGATGGTCTTCTTTTTCTACTACAAGGTTTAGGCTATGCAGCCTGTTCCGGCGAAGTTAAGTGGAGTCCATCTTCTACGTGGTCGGCCAACATCTCTTGTTCCTCTGGGATTATACAGGAAGGTTCTTTTTGGTATTCTTTCGTTGTTCATTTTCATTAAGTGTTCTGTCCATTTCTTATTATTTTCGCTGATTTTATCTTCAATTTTATATATATTTAATTCTTCTCGTATAGTTTAATTCCTTATTCTATCTGCTCTTGTGCATACTTTCACATTATGAAAAACAGCATTTCCGCAGTCTGTATCCTGCTTTTATCCCTTGATTTCATTATCCAATTTTCACTTCCATACACAACAAAGGAACAGCCATTGATTTATATAATTTAAGTTTCGTATCTTTCTTGTTTTCCGACCTAAGGTTCTTTTTATGGTTCCACAAATAGCCTGAAATGTATTTACTTTATTTTCTATATCTTTATTTTCTCTATAAGTTATATCACATCCTAAATATTGGAAATGTGATACTTGTTCTATTATTTTGTTACCCAGTACTCCGATGGTATGATATGTAATTAAAATGGTAATTATGAGCCACGAGAGGCTAAACTTAATCTAATAGATAGATAGATTAGATGAGGCGACTATGATAATGATGGTGTTCGGGGACCGTTTGGGCCCAGGAATTTCCTGACATTTATCTTGCAGGTGACGATAAGCCCCGAAAACATATCACCCAGAAAATTTGTCCACACCGGGGAACGAACACAGACCCGCTGTGTGACAAGGCAGCACGCTACCTTCAAGCCACAGCGGTGGACAGGCATATATATATATATATATATATATATACTATTTACTGTCATAGTTTAAATTACACTGAGCAACAAAAAATAAACTTTTTTTTTGTCTCAGAAAGAAAAATATGTGATTCTGATAGTATTTTTTCTCCTGAATTCAAATATGATATCGGTTTTTCTCCATCACGCAAGGTTTCCGAGAGAAGGCATTTATAATTTCAAACACTTTAATATTTTTTACATTCGTAACTACACAATATTCAAACATTCGGACTCACCAAGAAAGTAAGAAATGACGATTTTCTGCTATATTTCGCCTGTCGAGCATCCCTCTTGATGGTCCAACAATAATCGGCCAGCATATTAGGATTCCATTTGCCTTGATATATATTTTCCATAGCTGAAATCTCCTGATGAAAGTGTTCCCAGTGCTCATCGCTCACTGCGCCAAGATAATAAATGGACAAAAAAACGTTCATTAAAAAATAATTATTTCTTCTCCTTCTTCGGCTTTCCCCCAATTATAGGTTTGCCGTCCTCAGTTTTCATTTATCTCTATCATTCCAATCTCCCTCTTCCAAATTCCTATCATCCATTGTAGTTCTGACGTAGGTATTCCATTTCCATCTTGGTCTACCACGTTTGTTTCTTCCAGGGGGTGACCATTGGTATATATTTTTGGCCATCTTTCATTTTCCATTCTTTGTACATGGCCATACCATTTAAACGTTTGATTTTCAATCCTCTTAACAACCGATGTGGTGACATTCATTTCTCTCCAAAGGAATTCATTTCTTATTTTATTCTCTCTTGTTTTTTGGAGGCTTCTTCTAACATAATCAAATTCAACTGTTCTAATTTTATTTTTTTGTACTTCCGTCAAAGACCAAGTTTCACTTCCATATGAAAAAATATTCTGTATTATGCTCTTATAAATTTTCATGTTAGTTTCCTTTGTGATAATTTTGTTCCAAATTATTCCATGTGATGTTTTAGTTGCATTTTTGCCATTGCAATTTTAGTCTGTACATCTCTCTCACAAGTAGCTAAACTTGTAATTATTGACTCAAGATATTTAAAAAAAATTCACATTTTTTTTTTATTTTTCCTGTTTCAAGTATGAGGTCATCCACATCCTTTCCCAAACACATATATTCTGTTTTCTGTAAATTTATATTCAGTCCCCATTTTTTAAGAAAAAATAATTATTTGTATCCATTAATTGAAACTTAAAAAAAAAAAACATAGCAGAGGTAATGTTAACAGAAGAACAAAGTGGATTCAGACCAGGGCGTTCATGTATGGATAATATATTTACGATAAAAGAATTTATAAACAAAAGAAGAGAATATAACAAGGAAACACACATAGCTTTTATTGATATTGTCAAGGCATTTGATAAAGTAGACAGAGGAAAACTCTGGACAATTTTAAAAGAAAAAGGAATTCCGAAACACTTAATATCAGCTATACGTAAAGAGTTAGTAATGGAACTCAAATTTTGTTATAAAAACTAGAAATGAAGTAAGTAAAAATAAAATTCATACTAATCAAGGAGTTAAAGAAGGATGCAGTATCTCTCCAGTTTTATTTAACCTATACATCAATGATATAATAGAAAAAAGGAATGAAGAAACAAATAAAGGAATACAATTAAATGAAACACACTACTTGAAAACATTATTATATGCTGATGACCAGGTAATAATAGCAAATACGGAAGACGAACTTTAAAGGAATATTTTTAAACTACATAATATATGTGAACAATATAATCTCAAAATATCCATAGAAAAAACTAAGGTAATGGCATTCCAAGGGAAAAATCAAATCAGATCCAAAATAGTAATAGGAAACAAAATCATAGAACAGGTGAACCATCTCAATTATCTAGGATGTGACATTTCATTTAATTATGATAATGATATAAATAATAAAATAGCAAAATTCCAGGGAATATGTGGTATGATAAAACGATCACTAAATAACAAAACAACAAGAGAGACCCAATTGAAGTTTTATAAATAGTTGGCAGTACCGGTACTGCTCTATGGATCAGAAGCCTGGATACATAAAAAACAAGATCTAAGTAGGATAACTGCGACAGTAATGAAATTTTTGGGATCTGTTAAAGGGTGCACTAAGGAAGACAGAATCAAGAACACAGAAATAAGATAGGAACTTGAAATATTTTCAATAACTGATAAAATAGATACATATAGACAAAAATGGAAGCAACACATAGACAGAATGAATGAAGATAGATATCCAAAACAAATAACAAAATACAAACCTAAAGGCACCCGAGATGTGGGCAGACCTAGAAAGAGATGGGCTGAAGTCGAAACGGGTCAACAGACCTAATCCATGAATGCAGATGATGATGATGAATAAAAACTATGAGTGATGGAGAAATTCCGAATACATATTTGAAAACACGATAAAAAAACTGCATTAAGTACAACTATTGGTACTCATGAGACAAAACTCATGTTGACCAGTGTTATTTAACATTGTAACTGGACATTAACAATTCGGTAATAGCGCGTGATTAAATTTTATTTTTCAAGTTTGTATATTAGGTGTAATTAATCATAAATATTAAGTTCCATTATTAATATTGTCTCTTATTATTAATGTTGTCTACCAAATCTGATGTGCATTAATATTTTCAAGTTTTCAAAATCTAACAAAATATTCATTTGATAACTCACTTACCACTCATTCTTTATGACTATTTAATTGTTCTACGCTATTAAATACGCGATGAAAATCCGTAGAGATATCAGCCACAATATAAATGTTAATACTAAATTAATACCTGTACATACAGGGGACTGACTAACCATTTCAATGAAGGAAGGCAAAGATTGAAAATCAATGTAATTGTAAATTGTTACACATATTCTAACACTAAGAAATTAGGACTGGAAGTAAATATCAGTAAAACTAAATATATGGTCACACTAGAAATTCAGTATGCCTATATATGGAAATGGACAGCTAATGACAAATGACGGGAAATTTTGAGGAAATGGCTGAATTCAAATACCTAGGAACAATAATCACAAATAGGAATGAGATGCACAAAGAAATTAAACATAGGCTCAATTCTGGAAATGCGTGCATTATGCATTGCAGAGACTTGATGTCCCAACTCCTATCAAAAAACGTTAGCTGAAAATATATAAAACTATTATTCTACCAGTTATATTATATGGAAGCGAAACAAGGACACTTACTTTAAGGGAGGAAAGGAGATTACGAGTATTTGAGAATAAAGTTCTTAGGAAAATTTTTGGACCAAAGAGAGATGAACAGACAGGTGAATGGAGAAGACTACATAACAATGAACTTCATGGTCTTTATAGGAAGCCAGATATAATAAGAACAGTTAAGTCCCGTAGACTGCGATGGGCAGGACATGTTGCGCGTATGGGGAATGAACGACGTACATGGAAACTTCTTGTAGGAAAGCCAGAAGGAAAACGCCCAGTTGGTAGACCAAGAATGAAGTGGGAGAACAACATTAACTATGATTTGAGGGAAGTAGATTATACAGGGAATGATTGGAAAGCTTTAGCTCAGGATAGGGATGTATGGAGAGCATATATCCGCGCGGCCATGAACCTACGGGTTCGATAGTGCCAGTGAGTGAGTGAGTGTTCTTTAAAATTTAGTTTATGGAAAAATACTTTGAATTTCCGTCTTAAGATTCAATATACTTTTGGTATATTTTTACGAAAAATATACTAGTTTAAAATTTTTGAATCATTTTGTGGTATCTATAGTTTGTTAGCCCATACGGTCCCCGAAATCATATGGCCATCATAATCATCATCATCATTATCATCATCATCATCCTTCACCGGTATGGAAAGCAACGGGAAGCTACCACACCAACAATTCCATAGTAAAGCTACAAGCATAGCATGAAAATGCTACGATCGCAGTGAAGGACCTGCCTTCGGGCAGAATTACCATGGATGGATAGTTTATCGTCTATTTATATTTATATACCTATGAATAATATCGCACATCTAGGAATCTTGCCAGATCTATGATTTTCATATCCTAGCATTCTTCACCAACTTACACATCTCTATAATACAAGACCAACACATCCTTAAAAAAAAGTGGCCGCGTTATCCAATTAATTGCCACTGGCCAGGATAGAAACTTGGGTTCCAGGCAGACGAGCTACTAACGAAAACTCTAAGGTCAAAGAACAGCTAAACTAAATAAGTTACAGTGGAATTTTGCAGTTCGAATTTAAAGCTACAATTTAATTAATTTATTATTTTTCATTAATTAAATTAAAATGTTCATATTTATTATATAATTCAGTGACAGCTGTTTCGGTTCACTGTACCTTCTTCAGACATGTTAACAAATTATGGATTGTGTTCCAACTGATCTAAGCAACAATACAACAATATTTATTTAATTTTTTTAATTTAACAAAGGGGATTCATTCAAATCAAGTTGAGAATTTAACAGTTTTTTACAACTTTTAAATGTATTAATTTCTACAGCCTCCAAAAGATCTAACTTCTTACCCTTATCACAAATATGTAAAATTTCAAAATTTGGATCGAATGTATTGTTACTTAGATCAGTTGGAACACAATCCATAATTTAACATGTCTGAAGAAGGTACAGTGTACCGAAACAGCTGTCACTGAATTATATAATAAATATGAAAATCAAATAAAACTACGTTTTATTTTTATTTGATTAATAAATATGGATTTTCATCAAGTAAACACCAACTCAATTGATTATATTATTTTTCATTATATTCTTATAAGTGAGTAGTAGTAAACTGCATAAAAGTTATATCTATACATTCCCTAAAAGAGACATAAATTATATTTCTGCACTCCAATAAAATGTATGTAGAAATAAGGAAAGTATATGTTAATATCGTCGTCTGTGGTCTGTCTAGAATCCCACAGGTCCCGGCTTCGATTCCCGATCATGCTAGGAGATAGGTTTCTTTCCGTGAATGGTCTGGAACGGCTCTATTGCACTCAGTTCCATGGGTGTGAGAAGTTACGAAACTAAAACTGAGAGACTGCGTCACACTAATCACATCACAACAGCCTCCTCGCTTTTCGGTGTTGTGCCACAAACTTACTTTAATTCAATTTTTATTTCAGGATACACTTACTAAATTAAATAGAGTTGAAGTTTATATAATTTGAAGAGAAGGATGATTTTAAGTTGTTAAAGTTAATACAATACTTCCACTGTTATTTTATATAATCTTCCCCAAATCAGTAGTAGCCTAGTTGATATACTGTTAGGTATATACTTATCATTTACCATTATTATACGATTCAGTACTGTTCAGTATAAAATAAGTATTACACAGAACTTTGTCGTTATACTCTTACTCGAGGGAGCTATTTAATTGAAAATGTATTGAAAATTTAAATTATATGCTATATATGAAGGAATAACAAAATAAATAAATAAATATAAATATATATACATGGCTATCGTCATCATTCTTGTCATTAACAGCTCATCATCATGATCCTTCACCGGTGTGGAAAGCAACGGGAAGCTACCACACCTACAATTCCCTAGTAAAGCTGAAAAGCATAGCATATATATATATATATATATATATATAGTCCACCGCTGGGTCTCGAGGTAGCGTGCTGCCTTATCACGCAGCGGGCCCGGGTTCGATCCCCGGTCGGGGCAGTTTTTCTGGGTGAGGTTTTCATCGGGGTTTTTCCTCACCTGTAAGACAAATGTCAGGAAAACTTTAAGGCCCAAACGGTCCCCGAAATCATATGGCTATCATCATCGTCGTCATCCTTATCATCATCCTTCACCGGTGGGGAAAGCAACGGGAAGCTACCACACCTACACAATTCCCTAGTAAAGCTGCAAGCATAACATGGAAATGATATGATTTCAGTGAAGGACCTGCCTTCGAGCAGAATTACTATGGATGGATGGATATATATATTATATATATATATATATATATATATATATTCCCCGTTTTCATATCGTATTTGGCCTTCATTGCTAAATGTCAAAATTTAATAATAACATCGAAATAAAGAGGCGTTACTGCTATAAAGTAAATGTTCTCTTTAAAGGTTTGCTTGTTATATAATCCATAAGACGGCAGTGCGACCTTCAGGATATACAAGGAGGACACATGAATGTTCGCGCTACAATGACTGATAGTGCTACAATGACTGATCGTGCTAAAATGGCTGATCGTGCTACAATGGCTGATCGTGCTACAATGGCTGATCGTGCTACAATGGCTGATCGTGCTACAATGGCTGATCGTGCTACAATGGCTGATCGTGCTACAATGACTGATCGTGCTACAATGACTGATCGTGCTACAATGACTGATCGCGCTACAATGACTGATCGCGCTACAATGACTGATCGCGCTACAATGACTGATCGCGCTACAATGACTGATCGCGCTACAATGACTGATCGCGCTACAATGACTGATCGCGCTACAATGACTGATCGCGCTACAATGACTGATCGCGCTACAATGACTGATCGCGCTACAATGGCTGATCGCGCTACAATGGCTGATCGTGCTACAATGGCTGATCGTGCTACAATGGCTGATCGTGCTACAATGGCTGATCGTGCTACAATGGCTGATCGTGCTACAATGGCTGATCGTGCTACAATGGCTGATCGTGCTACAATGGCTGATCGTGCTACAATGACTGATTGACTACTTGGTATGTCACTAACGTATAAATGTAGATGTCTCGGGTTCAAATCCCGGTTCAGGCTTATTTTTTCACGTCATAGAGGTATGTGCATATGGAGAAAACTTCAGGTTCATTCAATCTAGAAAATCATAAAGAAAATTAGAAGAGCCGATCAATGGAATAGATAATGGAATATTCCCAAAAGCTACCCACGAGCAAAAACATAGATTGTAGGTTCTACGTGAAGAAAAACTGAGTACGTATCAGGTCTTTAGGACTAATATTGTGAATATTGCATCATTAATGTTCATGTTCTATATAAATATATCCAGTTGTAACACAACTCAGAGCCCATAATTTTATAATACAATATGCCTCATGCTTTCTTAATTAACTGGCGTCCATGTCTGCCCACACAACCATTACATTTGTTGATTATATAATGGAACTTTAAGCTTGTTAAGCTTTAAAAACTCATTCCCAGCATTAACTTCAAACTATATGGCTTGCGTACCAACGTGTGAATAACTAATTCTATTTTCTCAGCACGCAACAGACATAAAGCTTTTATGTTTACATTCGCAATTTATTTCATTTACCGCTGCTATTTTCTATCTTCATTACCGGTAGCTAAAGTCCGGTAGGGCTACTCTACTGGAATAAAAACTCCGTGGCGCCACAGACCTAGAAGGCTCTTGGTCTACCAGCGGGCTGCTGGACTCGCATCTGCATGTGTTAATCATAGATGTAGACGATCATCTAGTCACTCTAGGGGTGACATGTGATCAGCACATCGTGCCCCCAGCCGTAATAGCTGCTATTCTTAACCTGGAGCCACTACTTATTTTAGCTACCCAAATGCATCACGATACTGGGTGGTTAACGCTCCCATACTGGTCGAAATATTACGAGAAAATATATTCCCCCATAGTGATCCGTACCAGCGCAAGTCCCGTAGCGCCAAGGCATCTTGCCTTAACAGTTTGGCTACGGCGCGAGAGTACTCTATCGTAATACAGAATAGCAATGATACCAATATGTAGATTTTGAGTACGAACTCCTTGCAGTAAATGTATTCAGAATTATTAATAAATTTCGATCACAGACTTACAACTTAAACCTAGAAACACATTTGTTATTCACAGACCTAGATAAAGCATTTGATCGAGTAAACAGGGAAATATTGAGGAATATCCTAAAAGAAAAAGGCCTCCCTATTAAGATTATAGAAACTGTTAAGAGCTTGTACTATGGAACAAATATTTGTATTGACCCTCAGTTGACTAAAAATGACATTTTTTTCAAATAAACCAAGGAGTACGACAAGGGTGTTCACTCTCACCTATATTATTTAATATTTATATGGACGATATCCTAAAAGAATGGAAGAAGGCTTTAACTAATGAAGGAATATTAATTGATAATAAAGATAAAATAAATGCTTTATTATTCGCTGACGATGTTGTACTTTTAGGCAGAATCTGAAAATGAGCTCCAAATGTTAGCATATAAATTTAAATTAATAGCCAACAGATATAATTGTAAAATATCAATAAATAAGTCAAAAGTAATGGCATTTATTGGTAAATATGGAAATTAGATCAAAAATTGTACTGGATAACAAAATAATAGAACAAGTATCACATTCCAATATTTAGGATGTGATATAACTTATAGAGAAAATAAAGATATAGAAAATAAAGTAAATAAATTTCATCAGGCTATTTGTGGAACCATAAAAAGAACCTTAGGTCGGAAAACAAGGAAAGATACGAAACTTAAATTATATAAAACAATGGCTGTTCCTTTGTTGTTGTATGGAAGTGGAAATTGGATAATGAAATCAAGGGATAAAAGCAGGATACAGACTGCGGAAATGCTGTTTATACGTAATGTGAAAGGATGCACAAGAGCGGATAGAATAAGGAATGAAACTATACGAGAAGAATTAAATATATATAAAATTGAAAATAAAATCAGCGAAAATAATAAGAAATGGACAGAACACTTAATGAGAATGAACAACGAAAGAATACCAAAAAGAACCTTCCTGTATAATCCCAGAGGAACAAGAGATGTTGGCCGACCACGTAGAAGATGGACTCCACTTTTAACTTCGCCGGAACAGGCTGCATAGACTAAACCTTATAGTAGAAGAAGGAGAACTTACAACTTTCTCGTTATTTTTTACGTAAGTTTCATTCGTACAGTACTGCAAAACGATGAGTTTAACACATTATATAACGGATTAAACAAAGTCGAATATCTAATACTAATGTAAAATCTATTTTTCTCTGTGGATGTGGAACTTGGAATGAAACTAATTAAATTACAAGTAAACTTAAGATATTATCAAACGATCCTCAAGAAAAATAGTTATTATATTGATTGAAGTAGTGAGTAATAATATGGTGTAGGAGATTTCTGTAGAAGAAATAGCTTCACAACAAATTTGCAGGAGGAAATGGAGATGGATACGTCATAACTCAGTAAAAACTATACATCCTATTCACAGGAAGCATTGGACTGGAAATAAAAAATCAACAAATTAATAACAATAACATAAAAGATCATATAATCACCTAAGCATCCGAAACATGATGTCTGAACATAAATGACAAAATTAAAATAAAGAATAATGTTCACCGATC
Source organism: Diploptera punctata (assembly GCA_030220185.1). Classification (NCBI taxonomy): domain Eukaryota; kingdom Metazoa; phylum Arthropoda; class Insecta; order Blattodea; family Blaberidae; genus Diploptera; species Diploptera punctata. The sequence continues at coordinate 257,558 of JASPKZ010008259.1, read as the reverse complement.
TAATGAATTCTATGCATGGAGTTAGATAAAATAAGACATTTGAATAAATAAACCAAATAAAGGGAAGAGGCTAAGAAATATCAAAATAACTATTTTTCATTGGAAATTAATTTTAGTGTCATTTCTCTCCGCATTATAACACCGTCCTGGTTTATCTGTAATAAAATGAGTTTTTTGTACTTGATTCTTAAATGTTTGCCCTACTTTTATTAGATCATAGACTTACAATCTCAAATTTAAATACTAAAAAAATAGCGTAAAATTACTCATAGTTTTAGCGCCATCTTCAAATATCACGGCAGGAGTTAAAGGTGAAAGAATATACCGGTTGGGTGTTATGAATACATAGTTCTTTATATAGATTTTTTTTATTGTTTTATAGATTATCTTAATTATTCGAGCAAAGTCATTCGAGATGGACTTTAGACATTCAAGTCTGTTGAGATAGAGTATAGTTCAGAGCAAAGTCTTGTTGAAACTAACTGTAAACATCCCTACATTTAGCTGATTTGGAATGTTAGTGGTACCGTTACGGGTAATTCGAGGTCATCTTTAGTATATAACACTTGAGAAGTGAGGGTCTCGCGTCTGTCTGTGTGTGTAAACGGCTGGATAAGTCACTGACCATTTTTCTTAATAATGTAGTCCATTTCTTTTGGATTTTAAATCAAGTACCATTTAACATTTTTGAAACTATATTTTAGAAAAGGGATATAACATTTTTAATCATGTAGATTTGGTTAGATTTAAAAATTCCACAACTCCCTCTTCTCAACCCCCCCCAAGAAAGTACTGTAGTTTTAATATAGGCTTAGATTAGATTAGGGCTAGACTACTAAGGATTTATAATTATTTATACGTTAGTAATAAAATAGTTTAAAATAAGACTTCCTTTGTTTATTTCAACACGTGTATACTGTACATCTTCATACTAACGCTCGGCCTGATAAACGCTACCAGATTTTCCAAGTCCCGAAGGTCCTTTAAGCCTAAGAAATCCAGTTGGGTTCATAACATTGGGACATATAGTCAGTATCAAGGTTAATAGAATGGGTATAAATCTCTTGAATTCAAACCAAATTGTAAAAGAAACATTGAAAGACCAAGACTTAGATAGTTGTAGGACGTGGAAGATGATTTAAAAATAATGGAGCTATCACCTTGACGTGGTGGGGGGGGGGCTTAGTACCCGATGAACCAGACGACCCTACTGGGGAAAATTGACATAGGTTAATCTTGCTGGTGGGTAAGAGGCGAGGGGAACTAAGTATAGCTGACAACGAAGGAATGGCGTCTGTATCCATATTAGGCGGCCACATCTTCGTCAAGTCTTCAAGGGTCAACAGGGCGACAAGGAATAGCACAGCTAAACTTGTAGGCCTTGAAGAGCGGAAGAAGCAGCCCTCTCTTGGGGGGGTGGATACCCAGAGGAGCATGTTTGAAGGCTCAGAGGAAGCAGCCCTTCCACCATCCTTGTCCTGCGAAGCGCTCGTAACGCTTCCAGGAGACATTTATCTTACTGAGAAGCTTCATGGAAATCAGCCGGATTGTCATAAAAGGAACCGACCCAAGCAAGATAGCAAGAAATTATCAAGCAAGAGGAAGACGTGATGTTGGAAGACCTAGAAGACCTTGGGCTGATGGATTATGAAGTCGGAACGGGCAATTGGCTAATCCCTGGAGTGATGATGATGATGATGAATAAGATTTTGGAAGGGATGAGAGAATTGGAATGGCATTATTTTATGTTTCATGTTTATGCTTGTAGTAGGAGTAACAATAGTAATAGTTTTTATTTAACGACGCTCTTTAACAACTTAGCTCATAAGCATCGCAATTCAAATCTTTGCTCGAAAGAGCTGACTTATTTTCAAGTCCCGAATCTAGGACACATACCCACAGGTGTTCTTCTATTTGGAAAGAACGATAGTCAAGATTTTAAACCCTTAAAACCCAACGATCTTACCGGGTTTAAATCCTCGAACCTTGGAACCAGGGGCGAATACGATAAGCACTATTCCACATGGTAGGACGAGTATGTAACGTCATAGAGTAGGAGTAGTAGTTGTGGTAATAGTCAATATTAGCAGTAATGGTAGTATGAATAGTAGAAATAATGATAGTAGAGGAACCAATAATAAAAGTTACGTTAGCAGTGACAGTAGCAACAGAAGTATGGCAATAGTAGAAGCAGTAGTAGGCCTACATGACAGCCATGAAATACAACTATTTTTTCTTTGGTATTTTATATAATATGTTTCATTCAGTATTTTAAAGTCTTATAAAATAGTCGACAAGAAAGTTACAGTAACATGTACCATTATATTCTCAAAATGGAAGCTACTTTCGCCAAGTTATGAATAGGTTACTTAGTACACTTAATTAGTAATCTTACTAATAAACAAGCGAAGGTACTCGATTGAAATGATGTGGACGAAATCTCTATTACTATAGAGATTATATATATATATATATATATATATATATATATATACATTTTCCTTTACAAGATAATATTTATGTTACTACATTCTAAATGTTGTTACAATATGGTCAGCATTTTTTAGCAGGTTAAACATGCCATTATTATTCAATTAGTCAATGACAGAATTAGAATGGAAACCATTTTACTAACTAATAAATTACTATCATTACCATCATCATCATCATTACCATCATCATCATCATCATCATCATCATTAACATCATCATCATCATTACCATCATCTTCATCATCACCATCATTACCATCATCATCATTACCATCATCATCATCATCATTACCATCATCATCATCATTACCATCATCATCATCATCATTACCATCATCATCAACATTACCACCATCATCATCATCAACATTACCACCATCATCATCATCATCATCATCATTACCACCGCCGCCGCCACCGCCACCACCACCACCACCGCCACCACCACCATAGCAATGTGATATAGAGTTCAAACTAACGTAAAGTCAAACCTAAAACCACAACGTGCACTTCTTGGAGCGAGAACCGTATCATGGGTTCTCCAAGACCATCCATTAAAAACTATTTTTAGGCATTGAAATAATTTTATTTGACTTGCCATAAACAAACAACTTATATTTGTATACATTAAATAATAAAAATGGCAATGTGAAACTATATGATACATAGGGCACTGTAATTAAGATGTTTTTCCTTATTAAACACTTTCTAATTTTTTACAGTTTGTTGCTTATTTTTGTAAGGGGTAGTGACGCGTATATAACCTCTCCTACCCAATTCTCATCCTCACCTTCTTGTGGTACAACCCGTTTTAACAAACGAGGCTCTGAGGACCGAGTCACGGCAGTATAACCGTTCCATCGGGTACCCAGTAAATGCGGTATATTAATGTCTGTCCAGAGAGTAAATGTCTAACTGAACTACTTAGCGTCAGGCCAGTAGCCCGTTCTAAGGAACTTCAATACTACTTCCAAGTCTCAACACGGAAAAATCCAGAAGAAATTGAAATATGACCACTCAAATGACTTCTGGATGGTGTTTCTCTTGAGGCCGAAACAAGTCACCAAATGGCCTAAATTCGTGAATGTACTATGATGATGATGCTTATTTTTTTCATAATATTCGTATTTATGTGTCAATGAATAAATAATATATGCATTAGCCCATTAAATTGCAAAAAATGTTAACATAAAACATTTTCTTTAATCGGTACTGTTACTGACAAAATACGATTTCTCTCTTAGTTATGCCCGTGCGACCCATATTTGTAAATAATATTGTAAATATCTTACTTTTTGTCTAATAAAGTCCTTCTACTACTACTTACTTAATGCCATTTATGTCGTACTGCTTATAATCTTCACAAACACCATTCCTATGTTTTGCACACAGGCTTCTTGACCAGGAACTGTAACATGCTAAACATTTCCGGTCCTTCGTTAGAGGACAGAAATCGCATCGTCCAGCTGGTGCCGTGATTGAGTTCTCCCCACTTCACAATTGAACATTTGGCGAATGTTGCTCCTTAGTTGCCTCGCTAGAAGTCTCTGGTTCACATGTGCGTCACATAGTGCTAGTGCGATATATTTCTGGAAGTCAGAGCGCTTTAACAATTTTATGTCTTTAGAATTGCATCTAAATACTGCACATTGCTGCTGCATCCAAAACATATCGTAGAAAGCTCGTAAGAGCCACATTTTTCATAGCTACAGCCTTTGAATGATAAATCTTGTCAAAGTGATACATTTTCCCCTTCATTTCATTATACCGTGCTTTCCACTCTCACCTGAGCCGACATGCACGCTCCGAGCGGTCTATTCATAACCTCATGCTGACTCACTTCATAGCCGCGGGTAGCCAGCCCAGGCTGGGATTGGAACGCACGATAGAAAAGGATCGCTTTAGGCTTTCTAGTTTCCACACTTACATAATTTCTTGCATACATAGATGACAGTAATACTACATATTTATTTGTCCGAGGAGTATTTGAACCTAGAATGATTTCCTCTTGAAAAGCTAATGTAGACACAGGGCTACAAATAGTCTTCTTCTTCATATCAATCTAAGATGGAGGGATATCTGCCTTAATCTCTCTCCCATCACAGTGAGACATCTAGAAGATGGTCTGTCGCTAAGCTCACAAGAACTGCACCAATTGTTAAGAGTAAATATTTCTGCTGGACTTCTGGATAGTATCTGTAAGGGTCAGAACATAGGAAGTTGGAATTGAATATACGGTATGCCTATTCTCTCGGCCGACGCTACATATGGTTTTGCTGCACAAATATAATATGCCTTGGCATGTTTGATTTTAATCCCAATTTCTATGGCTTATTTAGAATACAAATTTTGAAAGAAAAACACTCCCTAAAACCAACCAGCTGCAATGATGTATAGTACTGTATACTGTTTAGATGTACAAATGTATCCCGTAATTCACCAATTACTGATTTTTTCTCTTGTGCCAGTGCAGTCGAATCGTAGACAATTCAATAAAAATTCAAACAGGTTTCTCGACACTGTGCATCTCAAAGATGGAAGGCTAAAATCTTCACACCACACGTCTAAAAGTGAGAGGTTTGCATTTTGCAGAACACGAACTAAATATAACAAATCAATGAAAGCATATATTTTAGCTATTTTAGTTGGTGTTAGGTAACGCTAATCAGACTTGAAGAAAAAAGTGTTTACCTCCTGTATATCTTCATTAGTGTGAGTTACAATAATTTTGTATACATTAGAATCAGTGAAGAACAAAAGGAAAATAACATTTGTATGCTTTTCTCTGTCTACACCTAAGGTCCAGGAAGTTGAATTACTTTATTTTCCTGACGTGTACTGCTTTTCGTAGCTTGAAAAGGCTTAGTCAACCACTTACTTCCATTTTTGCCATAAATAACTTTCCTATTAGTATTTATTGCATCATCAGAGTTCACATTTGAAGTTGCATCAAATTGGTATTCAACTTTCCCCACTGCCGCAATACCGTCCTCATCTTCACTCACTAGCTCTTCAAGTACTGAATCCATCCATCCATAGTAATTCTGCCCGAAGGCAGGTCCTTCACTGCAATAATAGCATTTTCATGCTATGCTTGCAGCCTTACTAGGGAATTGTGTAGGTGTGGTAGCTTCCCGTTGCTTTCCACACCGGTGAAGGATGATGATGATAATGATAATGGTAAGGATGATAATGATAAGGATGATAGCCATATGATTTCGGGGACCGTTTGGGCCTTAAAGTTTTCCTGACATTTGTTCTTACAGGTGAGGAATAACTCCAATAAAAATCTCACCCAGAAAAACTGCCCCGACCGGGGATCGAACCCGGGCCCGCTGCGTGACAAGGCAGCACGCTACCTCGAGACGACAGCGGTGGACAAGTTCAGAATACTTCTCTCTGTTCCATTCCTCCAATATACGTGCAGCTTCTTCTTATACTGCGCCATAACTGAATTTTTCCAACACGTCATTCCTCTGCAGAAAGTTAATATTATAAAAATACTGCACACCAACCACAACATAGGGTCATATGTGACCCAAAAGCCTGTAGGCCTAACTTTGAATATAAGTAGCAGGACAAAATAATGCATTATTTTTAAAAAGTCAACAAACACTGAAGGTCCTAGAACCGATACCTTCCTTCACCCTAGCAGCTCATGTACAAAATGAATTTAATATTCAAGCGAGATACCTGTGACACCATGTTGTGGTTCTAGGGTAAATATTAAATATTTTAAGTGTAATCCTATGGAATATTATATAGACGTAATCTATATCAAGTTTATACGAGAGTAATCATTATTGAATGGAAATAGTTAGTACATTTTTATAAAGACACTATGATGTGTGAGGCAAACTTTCAATATGATGCGGTGCGTTCTTTACCGGGCAGATCTAGGGACGATTTCTTCTGTAGACGTTGTCGCAGAGAGCACGAAACCCTTGCACACGTCCTTGGAGCTTGTCCGTTTGGATAATCATTGAGAAACATTTGGAACCACACTATTCGAAATACGATGGCAGAAGCCTTGCGAGATTATGGATACACAGTTTATGAGGAAGTTCATGGTGTGGCCACTAATGGAAGTAACAGACGAATAGATATTATTGCATTTAGACCATCTTCTAAAATTCGTTTGATATTAGATTCCACAATCCGTTTTGAGACTCATAGTGGCCAACCTGAGGATATTGACTGTGAAAAGAAAGCCATATATGAGCCAGCAATTGACTATTACAAAGATAAATACCAATTATATAGTATAACTGTCAAAGGATTTATGATCGGGGCAAGAGGTACTATACCAGGATTCTTAGCTAAATGTTGGAATTCCTTAGAATTGGACAGGGTGTATCTTTCTAGAATTGCCATCGCTGCCATTAAAGGATCAATTTCAATTTTAAGAAACCATCTTTACAAAATATCTACTTTATAGTATTTATACTTCAATTACAATTTAAAATTTTTAATGTATTTATAAAATGTATTTCATCAATTTCGAAAATTAATTGTCTGTATCACTGTGTCCTTGAGGCATTCCTCTAAAGAGGAAAGTTGTATTTAATTAAAAAAAGCAAGTGTCACACTGCATATACTTGCATCTGCAGTAAAGTTCACATCTATGAATTGAATGACAGTAAACATTTGCCTCTATAATTCTAGCAGAGTTTTTGTAACTAGGCGCTAATATACTTCTCAGAATCTCAGAAAAAAACGCAAAGGGTGCGCATGTTCAAACGTACGGAATTTTACTTAATCGACAGTAGCGTTGATATAATACACAACACAGAAATTAGGGACAACTGCCATATTCAAGTCATAACCAAATTTATTATAGATAGACGAAAATATTGGAAGGATCATATAGAAAAAATGGAAGAAAACCGGCTTGCAAAAAAGAGCTAAAGAAGATAGACCAATGGACGGGAAAAGAACAAGAGGAAGACCTGCCAAGAGATGGATAGACAGCGAATGTGCATCCAGTACGTCTTCCTCCGAGGAGTGATTTTGGAAATAAACAGGATGGAAATCCTACAAATTAAGTTTAAGAAGAAGAAGACAGTAGCGTGGACAACCCAGTGGTTGCGCAGATGAATAGTGGAATAATCACTTAACTGCTGGTAATGGGGAGATGCTCCATCTTGTTGGTACAGGTAGTCGTTAGAATGTTATCTAATTGTGTAACTTGGAAATTCTCCACCATCTCGATATATATTTTTTATCGTTACTAATTTGGTGAATATATTTAAGTAGAAAGAAAGCTGTAAGTTGATTATCCTGCTACAGTCAGTTTAACGAAGAGAAATGTCCCATTGCATTTGAAATTGGATTTACTAGCTCCAAAAAACCATACACATCCTCCTACTTGCTAACCAGTTTATTTTTGTTTCGCAACAATAACGATTGTAATAATGCGCAACATTTAACGACTATGGAAAGCTGTTTTTCTGTGCGCTGTTGCCTGCCACTTTATTTTCAGTGACTATTTAACTCATGCCCCAAATTGGGAGTCAATGACCAATCACGTTTCAATGATTTCTGATTTACAACCAATCAGAGTCGTGATTCACGAAATATGTATCAGTGTTATAATTACCATATTAAAGAATGCTCCTCCTTTTTTAATATTCTGAACAGGTCTGACCATTATTTTGCAGTGACTGAGCCTGCGAGAAATACGGCTACCAGATTGTATATGTAGTGCATGAATGTCAACACATGCCGCATGCGGGAGTTAATATAAAAACATTTGTAGCAATTGATTATATCACCAAAAAAAGAAACCACTGTTTGCACTTTCTTAAATGTATTGTTTCCCAGTAACAATCCAGAAAAATATAATTGTCATATTTACATCATACGACATCAGAAATCAAATTAATATACAGTTTGATGTGTTTCATTTTTTCTCCACTAGAGAGCATTCTTACAATACTGCGTTCCTTTGACAATAAATAGTATGATCTGGTTGCAGTGATAAACAAATGAAGCAGATGAAGCGTACCAATAGTTTCTCATTTGTTTTCAAACATCGCCGTTTACAATAAATATATAAATATTTTAAAATAACTGTAGTTAAATAATGATTTGTGAGTAAACAGCTTAATTTTATTCGTTAAATAGTCCTAACAAATGCCACTCTTGATTTCCAAATTCTGTAGATAAATTCACTCCTCACTTCGTGAGTCGTAAATTTATCGATAATTTGGAAATCACTCGTGGCATTACTTGTGATAAATAATGTCTTCATAACAAATATATGAACTTTTCTTTTTGTCCAATGCCATCACGTTGTCTTTAATTACATGTCTTGCTTCCTCCCCTGGCATTGGTGGAATTGTAATTCATTTCTTAGGTTGGGGCACCTGGAAGGCGGGGTTACGTTACTCCGATGACATGATGGCCGATAAATGATAACGAAGCAGCAGCAAAGTCCTTAACCTAAACTTAACCTAAATTCCTGGGCGAGGGCAACCTCAAAAACCCTTTAAGGAGAAACGATTATGGTTTTACCGGGAATCGAACACGTGACCTCATTAATCGTAGTCAGAAACGCTGACCACTAACCCATGAGGCTAGTAGATAAGTATGTAAACTAGGTCCAATAATGTATAGTTTCATGAGAGCCAGTTCATGCATACAGTATATGTTTTGTATCGATTGTTGAATATTTATATAACAGACTACGTATGCATTAAAAATAATTAAATTCTACGTAGGCAGTAGTAATCTAACCGTGACGTCATTACCTTAGAAGCAGCAAATTGTTTCCCATTCCCGTTCGAGACAAGTTCCTCTAGTAAAAGTTTTCGTTGTTTCTCCTACGTGTGAGTCTTGTCAGGGACTGTCAATCGCTATCATTATTTAAATCCAATTTAACTGATATCCTAAGTTCGACACAATGAAAACATTAACTGCATAACAACTATATAGAGCATTCCATTAATAATCATGTAGGAAGCTACTTACTTTATTTATATCATTTTAATTTTATTATATTCTATGTTTTTGTTAGTATTAGCTAGTATTAGATCACATCATTATTGTATTTTGTTTAGTCTGTATTTTAATATCTTAAAATTGTAATTTGTACGTAATTTTTGTATAATTTTACTACGCTAGTTGAGTGGAAGAGAAGGCCTTATGGCCTTAATTCTGCCAGCTAAAATAAATTATTATTATTATTATTATTATTATTATTATTATTATTATTATAATTGCCAGAAAATTCAAACATTTCCCGAACACCATATACCCATCATAATCATCCATACCATACCTTCGCCTTCTTTAGTTAAAATGGAGGGCTATCAAATTAATGATAATTTCTGTCTTAAATGTTCATGTTGTCTAGGAAATGGCCCCGGCATTGAGCTAATCATTCATCCGGAACGTCTTTCAAGTCTTTTTGTGATCAAAATGTATATAATTCAGAGTTAAAAAATCTCTGCTGACAAGTCGTGTCCCTATAAGACCTTGATGTGTGGGCATGTAAAAGTACCTACAAAGAGAGAGATTAAATTACGGAAGATAGAGAAAGAGAAGAGAGGGATAGAGATACGAAATTAAAGTATAGAGGTTGCAAAATCTGAAAATATGTTACCAACTTTATTTTGGAATTGCGGCCGAACCATTCCATATATTGACATAATCTCGCTTTCATTCTTTGTAACGCAAAGCATTATTTCCAACACAAATTACTTTTGATAATGTTACGCAAGAGGAAGTGATAATATAATAATTTTAATGCGCCAAGTTGTCATTTTGACATTTTTAGTGTTCGCTCCTGACACTGGCGTAATTGTAATCCACTTCTGAGGTTAGGGCGCTTGGAAGACTGGGTTACGGTGCCCCGATGATATGATTGGTGATGACCATACTGGTGCACCAGGAGAGTCCTTAATCCTAAACATAATCTAAGGCGAACATGATTTATGATTATTATGAGGTCTCGTGAAAATTTTGGCATCTAACTTCGCTGACATTTGTCTTACAGGTGAGGAAAAAACCCGAAAAAACCTCACTAAGGAAACATATCCCGACCGGGGATATGACAAGCCAACACGCTACTTCGAGACCGCAGCGGTGGACTGGAAGCGATGGTATCATAAATGAATTATTTAATTCTACTAATAAAAACTTGTATGGCGTCTATGGCCAACACGCACACACTATTGAGTAACACAAAGAAATTAGGACTGGAAGTAAATATCAATAAAACTAAATATATGGTCACACGTAGAAATTCAGTAGGCCTATATAATGGAAATGGACAGCTAATGGCAAATGAGGGAAATTTTGAGGAGGTGGCTGAATTCAAATACCTAGGAACAATAATCACAATTAGGAATGAGATGCACAAAGAAATTAAACATTGGTTCAATTCTGGAAATGCATGCTATTATTCATTGCAGAGACTCTTGATGTCCCAACTCCTTTCAAAAAACGTTAAACTCAAAATATATAAAACTATTATTCTACCAGTTATATTATATGGGTGCGAAACATGGACGCTTACTTTAAGGGAGGAAAGGAGATTACAATTATTTGAGAATAAAATACTTAGGAAAATTTTTGAACCAAAGAGAGATGAACAGACAGGTGAATGGAGAAGACTACATAACAATGAACTACATGTTCTTTATAGGAAGCCAGATATAATAACAGTTAAGTCTCGTAGACTGCGATGGGCAGGGCATGTTGCATGTATGGGGAATGGGAGACTTGCATGGAAGCTTCTTGTAGGAAAGCCAGAGGGAAAACGCCGAGTTGGTAGACCAAGAATTAGGTGGGAGAATAACATTAACTATGATTTGAGGGAAGTAGATTATACAGGGAATGATTGGAAAGCATTATCTCAGGATAGGGATGTATGGAGATCTTATGTCCGTGCGGCCATGAGCGTGCGGGTTCGATAATGCCAGTGAGTAAGTAAGTAAGTATGGCGTCTATGGCTCGGCATAAAATATAAGATAGATCAGAAACTGAATGCATGAAAAATAAAAGATGTTCATAATGAAAATCAAAGTTCAATCTCTCGTCTATCAAGTCATGACTAATTACCTTCACTGCTTCAAGTTAGGAAGGCAATTAATTTATATTTAAGAAAACAAGGAAGAGGAAGCTTTTCTGCATACAAAGCCCTACAGATATTTAAATAACAGTTCGCACCGCTTCCAATAATTCTCTATCTTCAGGCAAAGTATTTGCTATTACAATATTCCTCTCTAGTTTTACGAAACTTCCACACGCTTGAGAGGTTAATAATATCTCATAAAATGATCACAGTTTAATTATCTGTATAATATTAACCACTATCATTATTACATTTGTTTAACTTCCTCACACTTTTCTAATTAAAATAATAACTTACACAAAGAAATTAGGACTGGAAGTAAATATTAGTAAAACTAAATATTTGGTCACACATAGAAATTCAGTATATAATGGAAATGGACAGCTAAGGACAAATGAGGGAAATTTTGAGGAAGTGGCTGAATTCAAATACCTAGGAACAATAATCACAAATAGGAATGAGATGCACAAAGAAATTAAACATAGGCTCAATTCTGGAAATGCGTGCTATTTTGCATTGCAGAGACTCTTGATGTCCCAACTCCTTTCAAAAAACGTTAAGCTGAAAATATATAAAACTATTATTCTACCAGTTATATTATATGGGTGCGAAACTTGGACTTTTACTTTAAGGGAGGAAAGGAGATTACGAGTATTTGAGAATAAAGTTCTTAGGAAAATCTTTGGACCAAAGAGAGATGAACAGACAGGTGAATGGAGAAGACTACATAACAATGAACTACATGGTCTTTATAGGAAGCCAGATATAATAAGAACAGTTAAGTCTCGTAGACTGCGATGGGCAGGACATGTTGCGCGTATGGGGAATGAAAGACGTGCATGGAAACTTCTTGTAGGAAAGCCAGAAGGAAAACGCCCAGTTGCTAGACCAAGAATGAGGTGGGAGAACAACATTAACTATGATTTGAGGGAAGTAGATTATACAGGGAATGATTGGAAAGGATTATCTCAGGATAGGGTTGTATGGAGAGCTTATGTCCGCGCGGCCATGAACCTACGGGTTGGATAGTGCCAGTGAGTAATTAAGTAAGTAACTTACACAATTAAAAATTCACGTTTGAAACTCTTTATTTGTAAATGTCTCACGCCGTAGTCGAGAGGTTTAAGGCAAATAAGTTATGCTGCAGAGCTATGGGACTTGCGAAAATAATTATTCTAGATTATGAAGTTTAAATCAATTTGTAAATTAAGATTTATTTTTCAATAATATCAATAATTATACTTTTGCGCTGGTTCGAATTCACATGGGTGTAGAAATTTTCTCATGGAATTTCGGTGCCCATCCAAGAATCGTTCGGAATTTGGGTAGTTACAATAACTGGGACTGGACACCCTGACCTCATGTCACCCTATACAAGCTTGACTTGCTTATCCGTTGCGATTTTTTTTCTGAGAATTTGACAAGGGTACTAGGGAATATCAGCATCAACCTCTACCAAAAAATCTACCATAGCGTCGGCGGCGAATGTTTACTGTCATCCAATATATAGATGTGAATTTTGGTGCATTTGTAATAATGTAGTAGTAGTAGGACTTTATTAGACAAAAAGTAAGATATTTACAATATTATTTACAAATATGGGTCGCACGGGCAGTAAGCCTTACGTGCTGTTGACAGTCCGTTACAATAAAGTATTAATTGGTACTAGTGTAAAGAAAAACAAACAACAAAAACAGCAATAACATTACAATTACATAAAGAAAACACAATAATAATATTACAATTAAATAATAACACAATAGCATTATACACTAAAAACATTAACATTACAATTACATAAAGAAAACACAATAATATTACAATTAAGTAATAACACAATAGCATTATACACTAAAAAACATTAACATTACAATTACATAAAGATAAGAAAACACATTAATATTACAATTAAATAATAACACAACAGCATTATACACTAATTAATTTATATATAATTGTTAATAATTAATGGTATTGCATTTTGATAACATATTTATTCATGAATGAGTGTTGTCCTTATTTTTCGCGTTTTGTCCAGAAATTTACCGAGGTTTATCCAATTTTCTGGATTTACCAATAATTCGTAGCATGCCAATCTTTTCCGATTTGATGTATGTGATACTTGGTTCGCATATTGAATGTTTGTCTCACACATTGCGCGCGCGGAGGAGTGTGATATTTGGCATAATTAGAGTTTTTTTATTATATAAAACTTTCCTCATTAGAGGATTGCCTCAAGGACAAAGTGATACAGACAATTATTTTTTGTAATTGATGAAATTCATTTTGTAAATGTAATTTTAAAAAATCAACTTGTAGGCCTAATTGAAGTATATAAAGCAATTTTGTAAATATGGTTTCTTAAAATTGAAATTGATCCTCTAATGGCAGCGATGGCAATTCTAGAAAGACACACCCTGTCCAAATCTAAAGAGAAGGAATGTAGAAAAATAAAATTTGTGTATACACAAATTACAAATAAATTACAATAAAATAAAGAGTCTCTAAGGAATTTATGTGTATTACTCATTCATTTGTATATTCATTCATTTGTTTATGTTCCTAGTGAAAGTGCATTGTTGTAAAAATAAAATTGTGCAGCAGCAATGTGAGTTGACTTACTCTCGCGTATTTATTATTAGTGGTTTAAAAAGTGAGTACATTTTATTTTTTAATTTAAAATAAACCCTTTCGAATCTTGGATTCAGTAATTTCATAACATTTATTTTATATCCAAATATTCGCACCTACTTCCATTATGCCTCGACATAGAACATTGACGGGTTGGAGTGAGAGACAAAGGAGAAGGGATATATATTCGCGTACACAAAATAGGCCAAATGCAAATTTAAATAGTATAAATAGTATACAAATGTCAAATGGCGCGTTATTTTTTTTAATATGGTTTAGCCAAGCTATACCACATACTTCCTATCGTTCGTATTTTTAAAATAAATCGGAAATTAATACATAGTGAAGTATTTGTGAAAAACGTAAACCTTTAATGAATTGTGGTCGCATTTGAATCGATGGGCGATCACTAGTTATAATAAAATGTAAAAACGATTTCCATTCGATTATTTCTGCTCTCGTATAAATAGATGACGTCTACATATTGTTTACTAACTTATATATTACTTATATATTACTAGTGGTTATGCTCCTTGCCTCTGGTCCCGAGGGTCGCGGGTTCAAACCCGGCCGGGGTCGATGGATTTTTTAGGACGGAAAAATCCAAGGAGCAAGTCCTCTGGGAGGGACTTTAAGCAGTGGGTCCCGAGTCTGAAGATTTTCAGGCTCGTAAAAAATCCTTAAGCCTGAATGAAAAGGCCTCTAAGCAAAATTTACCGAATTTTCCCGTCCTACTACCTTGGTTTCGTAGATGTCAGTATGAGGCGGAACGCTGACCACGGACCACTCAAAATGACATCTATACGTAAACAAGTGTAACTAAATCAGTATGGTTCAAATTCTTCCCTGTAGGGGGAGAGCGCCTAAATCTCTCTAAAGGGAAAACATGGTCTTAAAAAAAATATATATATATTAGTATGGTCCCCGAAATCATATGGGCATCATCATCATCATTATCATCATCCTTCACCGGTGTGGAAAACAACGGGAAGCTACCACACCTACAATTCCCTAGTAAAGCTACAAGCATTGCGTGAAAATGCTATGATTTCAGTGAACGACCTGCCTTCGGGCAGAATTACTATGGATGGATGGATGGATGGATATACTAGTATACTGGGTTACATTTAAAATACTTAATATTAATCCTAGAACTACAACATCGGGTCAGGAGTAACCTGCATGAACATTCAGTTAATTTTGTGCATGTGCTGCTAGGGTAAAGCAAAGCTACCGTTTCTAGTACCTTCAGTGTTTGATGATTTCTTAAAAGGGGTGATTGTATTATTTTGTCCTGTTATATATAATTAGAGTAATAGGCTTTTATGTCACATGAGACCCCATGTTGTGGTTGGTGTGTATATTTAAATAATATTAATTTTTTTTAATTATCTTCTTTATGGTGATCTTGGTTTCGACACATATCAAGCATTCACGCATGACTCATACCTCAATTTTTATTTAGACTGGCCCCAGAGCCTCGAAAGCGGCATTAACGTTCCCGTTTGGCCCTACACTGCCTTAAATTGATGCACACAGGCTCAGAGTCATGAGGAAGTATATTAATGTTCACCCCAATAGATAACCACAATTACATTTTTTGCTAAACCAGACTAATTTTATCTAATAGGAGATGGGGTGAAGAGAGATATGAAATGACAATAATAAACTTCTTGTTTGTTTCACATTACTTATTTCAGGTAACGATTGGTTTATTTTTTAACCTATTTTTCGCAATTCATAGGAACACTTGTTATAACGGTCATGACGTAATACATGTGTGACACATCAACACATTACTCTAAAAAAGTAATAAGTCAGCGGAGAAGACGTCCCTGAGAAAGTTTTTAGGTTAGTTTTAACCCTGGATATCTGAAGAACATTCTGAAAGAGATGGCACACGTTTTACGTACAAATAGACAATAATTGATTCTACAATATAAAAATTGTCCTTCAGAAAATAAAATCAATGAGATAATAATTTCAACCGAATGAGCTTTATTCAACGATACGGCTTTAGACTCGTATTCGGATGGTCTCAGTTATAACTCCGGGGGCGCGCCGTAGCGTAGTGGTTAACCCTTAAATTCGTAATGTATCCTTTTGGATACATCAGTTGGTTTAATTAATTTAACATTTTTAATAAATCAGTAGAAAACAAACAAAAAGAAACCACTTAAATGTGTGTCCAATTATATAATAAACCTAATAATAACAGTTATACAAGATTTCGTTTTCACTGCGGTCCGCCACATTCAAATAACTAACAGAAAAAAATGTGTGTTTTGCCAATTTAAGGGTTAAGTCACTGAGCTACAAGCCGGAGGGTCGAGGGTTCAAGTCCCGTTGGGGTCAGGATTTTTAAACTGACCCAAACTCTCTGGCGGCACTATGGCCCTGGGGTCGAATCAGCCTCTAACGGAAATGAGTACCAGGCGCTTGTTCTGGGGGTAAAGGCGGCCGTCAAGCAGTGCTGACAACCCGGCTGACATAAAATGCCGATTGTCTAGAAAAAGTGGGAGCCTTAACCTCCTACTACCTCAAGAGCCTCCGGGCCTGTTGTGGGATCACTTTACTTTTACAGTTATAACTCCGGAGCACATCAACCTAGCCTAACTAACTAACTCACTGGCACTATCGAAACCTTAAGTTCATGGCCACACGGACACAAGCTCTCCATACTTCCCTATCCTCAGTTTCCTAATATACTCTGTATATTGTACTTCCTTCATATCATAGTTATTGTTATTCTCCCACGTCATTCTTGGTCTACCAACTGGGCGTTTTCCCTCTGATCGTCCTACCATAAGTTTGCATACCCCCCTTTCAATCACCATTCTTGTCACATGCCCTGCCCATCGCAGTTTACGAGACTTAACTATCCTAATTATATCTGGTATTCTATAACTATCATGTAGCTCACTAATGAATAGTCTTCTCCAATCGCCTGTCTATTCATCTCTGTTTGGTCCAAAAATGTTTCTAAAAACAAACACTTGTAATCTTTTCTCCCCGTAAAGTAAGAGTCCATGTTTTACAGTCATATAATATAACTGGGAAAATTACATTTTTATATGTTTTCAGTTTAACTTTTTTTTTAAGTTGGAACGACAAGATTCCCTTAATAAATAATAGCTTGCACTTCCAGAATTGAGCCTATGTTTAATATATTTATGCATCTTATTCCTGTTTGTAATTATTGATCCTAGGTATTTGAATTCATTCACGTCTTCAAAATTGTCCCTCGTTTGTCATTAACTGTCCATTACCATTATATAATATGTTGATATTTATTTCCAGCCATGTTACTCATTAGACTCTTTTGAGAATAAAGTACTTAGGAAAATTTTTGGACCAAAGAGAGATGAACAGACAGGTGAATGGAGAAGACTACATAACAATGAACTACATGGTCTTTATAGGAAGCCAGAGATAATAAGAACAGTTAAGTCTCGTAGACTGCGATGGGCAGGACATGTTGCGCGTATGGGGAATGAAAGACGTGCATGGAAACTTCTTGTAGGAAAGCCAGAAGCAAAACGCCCAGTTGGTA
The DNA here is from genome assembly GCA_030220185.1 of Diploptera punctata. Taxonomy (NCBI): domain Eukaryota; kingdom Metazoa; phylum Arthropoda; class Insecta; order Blattodea; family Blaberidae; genus Diploptera; species Diploptera punctata. Next base: position 239,803 of record JASPKZ010008259.1, on the reverse strand, counting down.
GACCAAGAATGAGGTGGGAGAACAACATTAACTATGATTTGAGGGAAGTAGATTATACAGGGAATGATTGGAAAGCATTAGCTCAGGATAGGGATGTATGGAGAGCTTATGTCCGCGCGGCCATGAACCCACGGGTTCGATAGTGCCAGTGAGTGAGTAAGTATATTGCAAAGCTACTTGATTCTTGACTACCTTCTCCTGGCCATAGAACTTTTTGTAAACGACTGAATCCAAGTATGATTTACCTAATTCCCGCAACAATATTTCTATTGCCTCACTATTACTGGCTTGGATCCTATCTTCATAGTCGCCAGCAATGTGTATCCAATGCAGAACTTTCCTCATCCTGGCTATCACTGAAGGGTGGCGTCCAACAAGGTTCAGTGTTAGGACCACTTCTGTTCTCTATCTATGTTAATGATATATCCACTAGACTTACCTATTGTCGATATCACCTATACGCTGACGATTTGCAAATTTACATTCACTCCCATCCTGACGATGTACATGACACACTAGACAAATTAAATAGTGACCTAGACTCAATTTCCCAATGGTCGAAGAAACATGGACTTAATCTAAATACTGACAAGACACAGTGCATAATTATAGGACATCGGCGAATCCAAAGCATTATAAATTACGAAAATATCCCTACCATTCTCCTAAATGACAAAAATATCCCCTACAGCTCAGTAGTAAAAAATCTGGGTATCTATATGGACCAACACCTAGACTGGAAAATCCAGGTGAATAATACCTGCAAGAAAGTGTTCTCAATTCTTCACTCCCTAAATAGTTTTAAAAACTTCCTTCCTACAAAATTAAAACAAATACTTGTACAGACTCTTATAATGCCACACTTCGACTACTGCGACATATTACTGACTAATCTTACAACTGATCTATCTGACAGACTACAGCGTGCTCATAATGCGTGCATTCGATTTATATTCAATCTCCGTCGTTATGACCACGTGTCTCCTTCATTTCAGGCCTTATCATGGCTACGCCTAAATGACAGAAGAACTTTACATTCACATACCTTACTATTCCAAATTCTGCACACATATTTACCAACTTATTTAACAACACGTTTTCAACATTTATCGGCTCATCACAATTTAGGAACAAGATCACAAGACTCTTCTTTACTTTTGATACCACAACACAGGACCTGTCTGTACTCTGAATCTTACACAATATCTATGGCTAGAGCATGGAACTCACTTCCCAGTCATGTCAGGGACTGTCAATCGCTATCATTATTTAAATCCAAATTAACTGATATCTTAAGTTCGACACAATGAAAACATTAACTACATAACAACTATATAGAGCATTCTATTAATAATCATGTAGGAAGCTACTTACTTTATTTTATATCATTTTAATTTTATTACATTCTATGTTTTTGTTAGCATTAGCTAGTATTAGATCCATCATCATTGTATTTTATTTAGTCTGTATTTTAATATCTTAAAATTGTAATATGTACGTAATTTTTGTATAATTTTACTATTCGCTGGTTGAGTGGAAGAGAAGGCCTTATGGCCTTAACTCTGCCAGCTAAATAAATCATTATTATTATTATTATTATTATTATTATTCTTATTATTATTATATAATGTCCTAGCATTCCACGTTCCTAGGATATTGTCCTTATGTTTGAGCCTTTGCCATGGATTCTCTGAAGTAGTATCCGCCAGGAGAACTGGATGGGGGATTATTTACCTCCGAAAAATATTACCTCAGTGGAATACATGTCCGCCTTCCTTAATGGTTGTATTTTTACGGTGAAAGGTCGTCATTCTTTCGACCTATGTACTTTTACGTCTGGCTTATCACCTTTGTACTGGCATGGGTAACCCTTTCGGCAGCAATGCTACAGCCACGGGATCATTTAAGCACGCAATCCACTTCACCACGATAAGGTAAAGATGTCATGGAGGTAGTCTAGCGATCAATTTTCCCCTTGGTTATATTCAATCGTTAAAACAATTTTAGCATTGAAAAGAAGCTTATTGTATTTATGCGTAGAATTTATTTTATTCTATTCACATATATTTAACTTTTTTTAAACACTTCATCATCATCATCATCATGAACAAATTCGTTTTAGGCCATGTGGCCTGTACGGTAAACCTAGCGAAGATGGTGTTGATCTTTACACCGATGTTTTAGTCTTCCTTGGTCCCTATGTCCAGTTGGGGTATATTAGAATGCCAATTTTGGAACTCTATTTCTTGCCATTCTCCTCAGATGATTTTTTCATTCTTGTTGGTATCTTTGTATATCTTCATTTAAACTTGTTACTCCAAGTTTTCCTCTGATAGTAGTGTTCCTTTGGTGATCCAGTCTATTAACTCCTAACAATGATCGTAAGAAGCGCATTTGGCTTACTTGAAGTTTATGAGTTTCTTTTATTTAGAATCCAAATTTCACTTCCATATTTTAGGGCAGCTTTTGATGTGATGTTATGTAATCTTAGTTTTGTCTCTGTCCTCATCTGTTTACCAAAATGTCTTCGTATTACCCCATTCATTTTATTATATTTTTGTAATTTTGAATCACTCTTATACTCTGCAAATACACTTCCTAAGTAAGAGAAATCTGACACTTGTTCTATAATTTTTCATCAATCTCAATTTTCACCTGTTGTATGTTTTTTCCACACATTGTCATTGTATTGGATTTTGATGTGAAAATTTTCATATTATTTTTAAACACTTAAAAATAAATAAATAATTTTCAATTTTAACATCTGAAAGTCTGAATTCTATTGTTGTGCATTTTTGTAGCTGATAAATGGAACATTTTACTTTAGTTTGGTTATTAAAGTTCCTTCTGATGTGAGAATTAAACAAATATGCTATTATTTGGTATGTTGAATCCAGCTGATAAGAAAATTTTGTGCACTTCTCAATGACAGTTTAGTTGTACATCGCAAAACCATCAGTCCTCATACGAGGGCGGATCGGAAAGTAACGGACAATAATTTTTTTTTCTGCCTTGGTGTTCCAGCTAGAATGTTGAAATTTCACAGAGATATAGTTTGAAGTTTTCACTACAGATGGTATTTTGTTCTCAGGTGCACCTCTTGCGAGAGAAGCCTGAACTATGCAACAAAGATGGCGCGCATGCTACAGTCGTCCACAGGGCGGATCGGAAAGTAACGCACAATAATTTTTTTTTAAAGTTTAATAGTAAAAAAAAGGAAAAAAATCACAAATGAACTTACATCTTTTACCTACTTTTCGACATAGTCACCAACTTTCTCAACACATTTTTCCCATCGTGTTACCAGTTTCAATATGCCCTGTTCGTATAAGTCCGTTTGGTTGGAGTGTAGCCATCTGCGCACTGCTGATTTCACTTCCACATCTGTCTCAAAGCGTTTGCCGGCCAGGAATCACTAAGGCGAATCACGTGGCGAATCACTAAGGTTCACGCGTCCCTCATGGAAGAATGTGCACCACCTGGAGACATTGCTACGGTCCATACAATCATCCCCATACACGCCACGCATGTCCCTGTGAATTTCACTGGGTTTATGCCCTTTGGCCCACAAAAATCGACCAACACTTCTCTGTTCCTCACAGGTGGACGACTGTAGGATGCGCGCCATCTTTGTTGCATAGTTCAAGCTTCTCTCGCAAGAGGTGCACCTGAGAAAAAAATACCATCTGTAGTGAAAACTTCAAACTATATCTCTCTGAAATTTCAACATTCTAGCTGCAATACCAAGGCAGAAAAAAAATTATTGTGCGTTACTTTCCGATCCGCCCTCGTATGTGCTGTTATTAAGAGCACAAAACATTCGTTTACATAAACACACACAAGTATTAATTCACATAATATTAGTATTTAACTTTATACATTCTTCTTCTTAAAGTATGTTTTCCTGTAGAAGTTTCCAAATAGGTACAAGAAATATAATGCGTTGGTACCGAGCAGGAGGACTATGAACTTAGGGTAGTTGCACTCGTACACCAGAAGTTCTGCTGAATGGAATCATTTGTAAAGTTGTGATGTATTTCTTCCACCACAAGTATTGGTGGATTTCAGGTCCGAGACCAGCCAGGAAGTAGCCTAGTAGGAATACATGATAATGTGGACAAAAGAGTTGATAACTCCCAAAAGTGTGTCATGTCCACCTGCCAAGAATTTGACACCTATCCAGGCACAGAGAGGCATGAGTGTGTGGTGCCATAGGTGCAAATATGATACCTGATTATTTTTCTTCCTCAGTACAAAGAAAACCGTATCGAGAAGTTCTACCAATTTACAAAACGTGTATCACCAAGTAGCATTTGCCATCTCATATTTGTAGATTTCTTGACGACAAAGGTTTCGACACATTACGTATTATTCATTATTATCTCTAACTGTTGAATCGGCTGTATATAAGTGTTGACAAGTTATTCATAGGTGCATGTTCGAGTATACCCACAGTGGATACACTAAAATCTAAACCCACACGCTTAGAAGTTCTACCACAATATCGTGTTTGAAGTGATGGTAGGCCTACATATGTTTCAACATCAAAACCATATTCTTATTATTGATTTCGTACATCTCAATGATGGATAAATCATATTTGAAGAGAAAAAATATACGCTCAGACCGGGACTTGAACCCGGGACCCTTGCTTTTCCAGACCAAGTGCTCTACCAACTGAGCTACCTGAGCAAGTACCGATCTAAACGCAAATCGTTCTCTATATACCTACATTCACCTCCTCATTCTCTCTATAACAGCTTGATGAAAATGAATGACGATCTCATATCCATCTTTAACTGGTCTTCAAGTATCGGTCTAAATCTAAATCCTAACAAGTCACAAGTAATTCTAATGGGACAACAAAGACTGCTTACAACCTTTGACATATCTACACTTCCAAACATTACTATAAATAATATAATTATCCCTCATTCTTCTTCAGTAATAGATCTTGGACTACATCTAGACGCAAATTTAACCTGGCAAACACAAGTGAAACACATATGTAAAAAGACTTTCTCCATCTTACATTATCTTAGACGTTTAAAGAATTTTCTCCCAGTTTCGTTAAAACAAATCCTTGTGCAGAATCTTGTGTTACCACACTTCGATTATTGTGACATTATATATAATGATCTAAACTATGCCTGGTCGCAGAGACTGCAGCGTGTTCAGATTCATTTTCAATATCCGCCGTTATGACCATATTTCCGAACACTTTAATAACCTCTCTTGGCTCCGTCTTACTGACAGACGTAAATTGCACTCTCTTTCACTACTTTTCAAGCTTCTGAATTCCTACATTCCTACTTACCTGGCGTCCAGATTTGAGAAGTTATCCTCCTACCACAATATTGACACTAGGTCACAAGATAGCAGTCTGCTAACAATTCCTCTTCATAGCACTTCCTCCTATTCTACTTCCTTCACAGTAGCCTCTGCCCGCTCCTGGAATCTCTTTCCTCAAGATATCAGGCGTTGCCGCACACTTGGCACCTTTAAGTCACGCTTATACAGTTACCGGTTGTCTAATAATTAATTTTTCTCTATCTAATTAATTTTATACTATGTCATTAATCTTTTCCTCGTTTTTTATATATATTGTACATATTATATATTTAATTCGTTAAATTTAGAGTAAATCAAAATACATTATAAATATTAATTGTATTGTATTCATAACTTGTAATCATTTATATATATATATATATATATATTGTAATTTAGATTTAAGACTTTTTTTTTGTATTTTTTAAACCTGGTTGAGTGGTATACAAGGCCTTAAGGCCTTGACTCTGCCAGGTAAAATAAAGCTATTATTATTATTATTATTATTATTACGAATATTATTATTATATATATTGTAATATATATTGCATTTGGTGGACGGGAATTACAATGTATATAGAGAAAGATTTGCGTTTAGATCGGTACTTACTCAGGTAGCTCAGTTGGTAGAGCACTTGGTCTGGAGAAGCAAGGGTCCCGGGTTCAAGTCCCGGTCTGAGCGTATAATTTTTCTCTTCAAATATGATTTATCCATCATTGAGATGTACGAAATCAATAATAAGAACATGGAAAAAGCCGTACTGGCTGTAATGTATAATTCCCAAATATGTCTTCTTAATAGTAGTAGTAGTAGGACTTTATTAGACAAAAAGTAAGATATTTACAATATTATTTACAAATATGGGTCGCACGGGCAGTAAGCCGTACGTGCTGTTGACAGTCCGTTACAATAAAGTAATAATTGGTACTAGTGTAAAGAAAAATAAACAAAAACAGCAATAACATTACAATTACATAAAGAAAACACAATAAAAATATTACCATTAAATAATAACACAATAGCATTATACACAAAAAACATTAACATTACAATTACATAAAGAAAACCCAATAATATTACAATTAAGTAATAACACAATAGCAATAACATTACAATTACATAAAGAAAACACAATTACAATTACATAAAGAAAACACAATAAAAATATTACCATTAAATAATAACACAATAGCATTATACACAAAAAACATTAACATTACAATTACATAAAGAAAACCCAATAATATTACAATTAAGTAATAACACAATAGCAATAACATTACAATTACATAAAGAAAACACAATAATAATATTACAATTAAATAATAACGCAATAGCATTATACACTAAAAACATTAACCTTACAATTACATAAAGAAAACACAATAATATTACAATTAAGTAATAACAGAATAGCATTATACACTAAAAAAACATTAACATTACAATTACATAAAGAAAACACATTAATATTACAATTAAATAATAACACAACAGCATTATACACTAATTAATTTATATATAATTGTTAATAATTAATGGTATTGCATTTTGATAACATATATTTATTCATGAATGAGTGTTGTCCTTATTTTTCGCGTTTTGTCCAGAAATTTACCGAGGTTTATCCAATTTTCTGGATTTACCAATAACTCGTAGCACGCCAATCTTTCCCGATTTGAATAAAGGAGCTTCATAGCATTTGGTGGACGGGTATATATATATATATATATATATATATATATATAAAGAAAGATTTGCGTTTAGATCGGTACTTGCTCGGGTAGCTCAGTTGGTAGAGCACTTGGTCTGGAGAACCAAGGGTCCCGGGTTCAAGTCCCGGTCTGAGCGTATAATTTTTCTCTTCAAATATCAAAATCATACTTATGAAGATCGTTACAGTAAAACTGAATAAGGGGAAAAAATGTGTAATTTTGGTTAACATCAACATCATTGTCATCAACATCATCATCATCATCATCGGCCTCAAGGATTAGGCCTTCTGGAATGTTCCATCTCAAATTCGTTGTTCACGCTATCTATTCAATGGTCAGTTTGTATTTATTTTTCCTTTGGTTAACATGTTGTAATTAATCTCATATTGAATGGATTTCCAGAGCCTATAACATATAATCTATAAGGAAAACATTGACAGAATAATTTTGATAAATAAATTGAATCTCAAATATGTAAACAAAATACGAATACCAAACAAAGCAGAAAATAAATTAACTACATTCCTAACATTATTTCATCAAACTGTTATTTTCTGAAAATTACTTTTGAATACTTTCAATCCATTATTTAAACAATTTCTAAAATACCATACAATTCATTCAAATAAAATATTCCGAAACAGTTTGAAATATTTATTTAATTTTCTTGTACAGGATGTATAGAAACGCATCCGAAAACACTTAGTAGGCCTATATGGATAAACTGATAGTTTTCAAGTGGGAATACAATGTCCAAATACTTATAGTTTTGTGTTTTTAGTGTCGTTATAATGTTATGTAAACCGTCATTGATAAGCGTAAATTGGATTGACGAATTGCCCCTTCTACGCATGCGTTAAATCTCCCCACACTTTATGGTTCACAATTAATTAGGTAGTTTGTGTTGTGTTGTGATAAAAACTGATGGAAAAATGTCAGAAGAAATTTTAATAACTCAAGGAGTTAGACAAGGGTGTAGTCTATCACCCACTCTTTTTAATATATATATCGAAGACATTATGAAACAATGGAAAATTATAATGGACAATGGCCTTAGATTGAACAATAACTCAAGTATTAATAACTTACTTTTCGCCGATGATTTGGTCTTACTACACCATGATGAAGATCTGTTACAATTGGCTGCTTACAAACTAAATGCAATATGTTGCGATTATAATTTTAAAATTTCAATAAGTAAAACAAAAGTAATGGCATTTTGTGGAAGAAATACTCTGCGTGCAAAAATAGTAAGTTAATTAGAGACGAAATTATTGAACAAGTATCCCACTTTAAATATTTAGGATGTGACATCAGCTATGGGTATGATAAAGATATTGAACACAAAACACATCAGTTTCAAGCTATTTGTGGTACAATAAATAGAACATTGAATAATAAAGCCCATAAACAAACAAAATTAAAATTTTATAAAACAATGGCTGTCCCTGTCCTTTTGTATGGGAGTGAATCTTGGATTACCACTACCAAAACAAGCAAGTAAAATCCAAGCAGCCGAGATGAAATTTTTAAGAAAAGTAAAAGGCTGCACTAGAATGGACCAGATAAGAAACGAGGATATCCGTGAAGAACTGCAGATCTACTCCATAAAAGAAAAAATATTTAACAACAAGATACAGTGGAAAGAACATGTAGAAAGAATGGAAGAAAGGAGATTACCAAATAAAATCTTCCATTATTTTCCAAGAGGAAGAAGAGATGTCGGACGTCCTCGGAAGAGATGGTCTTAGATCTATTAGTGAAGACGGAACAGGCAACTCTTGCCTAAACCAGGAAGCGAAGAAGAAGTAGTAGTTTGGTTTTGTGTGTAACGGTGTTGACAGCATTAGGACATATACCATTACATACATATCTAAATGACCGATTTGCTGTTCGCAAACGACAAAACTGATGGATTATTTCTATACAATTACGAGTATATGCGGAAAGTTGACGAGTTATTGAATAGATAATAGAAAAGAGTGCTTTAATATGTAATGCACTTACCACACGTGTGTTGCATGCTATTTTTTGGAAGATGGTTAATAATTTGGCAAAAACTGCACTTACACTATCTCAAAACTGCAAAGAACTGCGAATACACGGTAGCAGTTAGAAGTAGCAGCGATAACGTTATCATTGAATGATAACCCACAAACATCATAGTGAGTTACCAAGCGTTTATTAAAAATGGATGTACACTTACTTATCACTCCCTAACGCTGATCCAACCAGCGATAACCCAAAACAGCGATAGAAAAATCATAGACTAAGTAATATACTCTGTGGAGAAAATAGCAGTTAGCGTCAACAGTCTAACAGTCTCATAATATTGCGATTTGCGTATTTAAATAAATACTTTAAAATTATCTAATAATGTTATAAAATTGTTTTAAAACGTTTTAAAATATTAGAAAATGATGGTAAGTGCAGAACAAAAGCTATAGTTTACAACAATATAACAGAAAAACTATGCGCTAGTAGAAGTGCAGTTGAGCCATAATTTGTATATATTTTAATATAAAGGTTCTCTTCTTCGTTAAACTTTGGTTGAAAAAATGCAGGTGGTGTCTGTAATGGTCATGTAAAATAATAAAGAACTACGATGACTACAAAAATTGTAAAAGTTACCGCCTACAAAGATTAAGGCTGACTATTTAACTCATGCCCCAAATGGGAGTCAATGACCAATCACGTTTCAATGATTTCTGTTTTACAACCAATCACAGTTGTGTTTCACCAAATATTTATCAATGTTAAATTTACCATATTAAAGAAAGATCCTCCTTTTTAATATTCTGAACAGGTCTGACCATTATTTTGCAGTGGGTGCGCCTCTAAGAAATACGGCTACCAGATTGTATATATAGTACATGGATGTCAACACATAGCGCTTGTAGGAGTTAATATAAATACATTTCTAGCAATTTATTATACCACCAAAAAAAGAAACCACGGTTTGCTCTTTCTTAAATGTATTTTCTCCCAGGTAATAATCCAGAAAAATATAATTGTCATATTTACATCATACGACATCAGAAATGAATTAATATACAGTTTGATGTATTTCAATTTTTTTCCACTAGAGAGCATTCTTACAATATTGTGTTCCTTTGACAATAAATAGTATGATCTGGTTGCAGTATTAACAAAAGAAGCAGATGAAGCGTACCAATCGTTTCTCATTTGTTTGTAAACATCGCAGTTTACATTAAATATGTAAATATTTTAAAATAACTATAGTTAAATAATGATTTGTGAGTAAACAGCTTAATTTTATTCGTTAAATAGTCCTAACAAATGCCACTCTTGATTTCCAAATTCTCTAGATAAATTTACTCCTCACTTAGTGAGTCGTGAATTTATCGGTAATTTGGAAATCAGTCGTGGCATTACTCATGAAAATCTCTGAGCCTTGAATACAAAATATATGAGATAAATATTGCATATAGAAAATTTGCCATTGCATAATGTAACGAAAAACAAATACAACTTGAATGAAACTCATATCCTAGAAGAGTAATGATATAGCCCTTGGTGAAGGGATGAACATCCACTTTTAAAATGGCTCATTATGTTTTTTAATATTATTATAGAATCAATACTAGTAAAATTCATACCCAAATTCCGTTGAGGTGAAGTCATATGATAAAAGTTCAAAATTAAATTGTACCTGTTGGTGGGTGCCGTCATCCTCAACTTTGTTAAAATATTGTATATAGAATTAACTAGCGCGCTTTCGGAAGCTTTCTTCCATCTTCTGCAGGTTGAGCTTCCGCTACTCTTTGTTGTTGTGTACGGTGAAGTATACTCCAACCGTTTGTAGCAGCAACTGACTTGTTTTTGACGATCTCGTATAATGGGTTTGGCTAGGGTGCGTTCTCATTGAGAAGTGAGGTGTTGTTTGTTTCCTTTATAATTTCGTGGTCTTCAGATATATTTATACTAGCTGGAATGTTTTCTCGGTGGATTATCGTGACAGTATTTTCAATTGTGTTCATTCGATGACCTGCGTTAATGAGATGTTTAGCATAGCTTGATTTATCACCCGCGTGTATGACATCTTTTAGGTGTTCTTTATATCTTGTATTGAAATTACTGCTTGTCCTGCCAATATAAAATGTATTAAAATCTTTACATGTAAGTTTGTAGAGTCCCTTGTTGTTGAATTTGTTGTGTTCTTCTACGCCATTGTATATTATGTTGTTTAATTTGTTTCCTGTTTTATAAGCTATGTTAATGTTTTTATTTATCTTTTTCAAAGTTGTGGCTAGTTTTGTGATTTCATTTCCTGTGTATGTTAATGTTATCCATGTTTTGTTATTGTCAGATTCTCCTTCAAGTTTTGTTATATTGTTTGCGTCATTTTTTATTTTTTGTTTCTTATCACCTCTACGCTGTTGATCTCCAAATTTACCTACATTCACCTCCTCATTCTCTCTATAACAGCTTGATGAAAATGAATGACGATCTCATATCCATCTTTAACTGGTCTTCAAGTATCGGTCTAAATCTAAATCCTAACAAGTCACAAGTAATTCTAATGGGACAACAAAGACTGCTTACAACCGTTGACTTATCTACACTTCCAAACATTACTATAAATAATATAATTATCCCTTATTCTTCTTCAGTAATAGATCTTGGACTACATCTAGACGCAAATTTAACCTGGCAAACACAAGTGAAACACATATGTAAAAAGACTTTCTCCATCTTACATTATCTTAGTCGTTTAAAGAATTTTCTCCCAGTTTCGTTAAAACAAATCCTAGTGCAGAATCTTGTGTTACCACACTTCGATTATTGTGACATTATATATAATGATCTAAACTATGCCTTGTCGCAGAGACTGCAGCGTGTTCATAATGCTTGCATTCGATTCATTTTCAATATCCGCCGTTATGACCATATTTCCGAACACTTTAATAACCTCTCTTGGCTCCGTCTTACTGACAGACGTAAATTGCACTCTCTTTCGCTACTTTTCAAGCTTCTGAATTCCTACATTCCTACTTACCTGGCGTCCAGATTTGAGAAGTTATCCTCCTACCACAATATTGACACTAGGTCACAAGATAGCAGTCTGCTAACAATTCCTCTTCATAGCACTTCCTCCTATTCTACTTCCTTCACAGTAGCCTCCGCCCGCTCCTGGAATCTCCTTCCTCAAGATATCAGGGGTTGCCGCACACTTGGCACCTTTAAGTCACGCTTATACAGTTATCTGTTGTCTAATAATTAATTTTTCTCTATTTATTTAATTTTATACTATGTCATTAATCTTTTCCTCGTTTTCTTATATATCTTGTACATATTATATATTTAATTCGTTAAATTTAGAGTAAATCAAAATACATTATAAATATTAATTGTATTGTATTCATAACTTGTAATCGTTTATATATATATATATATATATATATATATATATATATATATATTGTAATTTAGATTTAAGACTGTTCTTTTGTATTTTTTTTTAAACTGGTTGAGTGGTAGACAAGGCCTTAAGGCCTTAACTCTGCCAGGTAAAATAAAGCTATTATTATTATTATTATTATTATTATTATTATTATTATTATTATTATAAGCTTGTCAATGATTTGTTTGTTGAATCCGTTGCTTTTCGCCATATTTTTAACATATTGTAGTTCCTTTTACACGCTTTATATTAGCTTGACCTGTATCTATCTATCTATCTATCTATGTAACGGAATCTTTCAACGCGATTTTCACCCACTTAAAATCATTGGATCGACTTGAAACTTTGTATACTTGTAGAGGACCCGTGACAATACAATAATTTCATATTTATTTTCTAAAATCCTGGCCATAATCATCAGAAAATCAAAAAACAAATGTTTTTGTATCAATGTAACGGAATCTTTCAACGCGATTTTCACCCACTTAGAAACATTGGATCGACTTGAAACTTTGTATACGTGTAGAGGACCCGTGACAATACAATAATTTCATATTTTGTTTCTAAAATCCTGGCCAGAATCATCCGAAAATAAAAAAAAATGAAAACTGGTATAATAGGTTGCGGACTTGTCGAGTTTTTAGTCAATCGTTGTAAGAGCTGAGTTGGTTAGAGCAGTGAACTCTTAGTGGTATATAATTTCAGTAATCCATAAGTCGCTGGTTCAAATCCGGCTGGGAGGGGTTTTTTTATAGAAGAGTATTACTTTTAGCTCATACTACAATAGTATCGAATTTAAAGATATTTACATTTTTATCTTATTCTGTAAAATATTAAAACTAAAAAATAAAAAATAAATAATAGTTTTAAAAAAACTAAAAGAACACGCTTTATTAGAAAACTAAAAAATGAAAAATAATTTTAATTTCCAATACGCTTGGGATAAAATAAAGTGGTCAACAAAAAAATCATCTCCAACACATATAGAATAAAATTAGAGTTATCAACAAAAAGAAAATAATTTTACCATCAAAAGCGTGGGGTGCTTTTTATGATTTTTACATTTTCTTCTTAGAGAGCTTACTTTTACCAATATCTGTTTATTATCAAATATATTAATTGATATAGAGCACCCCACGATTTTGATGGTAAAATTATTTTCTTTTTGTTGATAACTCTAATTTTATTCTATATGTGTTGGAGATGATTTTTTGTTGACCACTTTATTTTATCCCAAGCGTATTGGAAATTAAAATTATTTTTCATTTTTTAGTTTTCTAATAAAGCGTGTTCTTTTATTTTTTTTAAAACTATTATTTATTTATAATTTGTTTTGTTCAAGGGTAGTTTTAACATTCTGTTGATTAAACTATTAAATGTGCTGAGTTTATGTTGGTATGGGTGTGTAGACTTGTTATTAATGGTGAGCATATTATTTGTAGAAATATCTTATTTCAAATTTCTTTTTTTTTCTATGTTTTTCATTATGGTAAGGTCTAGATAGTTTATTTTGTTAAGTTCTATTTCTTCCGTAAATTCTATTTAGGATGCATATTGTTAGTTCCAGCAGAATTTCCTTTCCTGTTCTCATTTTCATAAATAATCACGACGTCGTCCACATATTTTGTAATTAGCTTTACATGGAATTTATTTATTAAACTTTCATAGTATTTGTTATCCAATTCTTGTATAAATATTTTTGCCATTATACCTGATTTAGGAGATCCCATTGGGATTCCTTATTCTTGTTCATATATTTGGTTATTGATTTGGAAATAATTTTGCTTCATTATAGTATATGTGATTGTGTACAGTTGATTTATGTATTCTGTATTTAAGTTACTGTTATCTAGTTTATTTTTTATTATGTTTAAAGTTTCATTTATTGCAATGTTAGTGTATAGATTCTTTATGTCAAATGACGCCATTTTCGTATTCTTGTTTATTTCTATGCTTTTAAGTTTATCTGCTAAATCATACGTGTTTTCGATTGTGTATTTATCTTCTTATTGCATGTATTTATTGAGCTTCTGTGCAATTAATTTGGAAATGTTATAGTTGGGGCGTTAGTGCAATGGGTTGTTGGTTTTGTGTATTTTAGGTAAAGCTTTCATTATCGGTTCCGTTGGATTGTTGTTTATGAACTTATTTGTATACTTATTAAATTCGTTGTTCGGTAGCCTATAATTATTGAACATGTTTTTGTTAGTTCTTTTAATGTTCTGTTATTATAGAAATATGAATAAATAAAAAGGAAATTTTTATTGTCATGTTCGTAATTAGGGGTTTCATCTTAATACAAAACGGTCATTTTTATTTCCGTAACATTTTGGCTGTTTGACCAATGTTATTAAATAGAATACTGGATTTAAATGCACTACCTTTAAAATTTTAATATTCTCATCTAAACTATATAATTATTGAACCATTCATTTTACGTAGTTTTAGGTTCAGAATGAAGTCCACCGCTGTGGTCTCGAGGTAGCGTGCTGCCTTGTCACGCAGCGGGCCCGGATTCGATCCCCGCTCGGGACAAGTTTCCTGGGTGAGGTTTCTTCCGGTTTTTTCTCACCTGTAAGACAAATGTCGGGATACTTTAAGGCCCATACGGTCCCCGAATATCATCTGGCCATCATTATGATCAATATCATATTCACCTCATTAGATTAAGTTTAGGTTTAAGGCCTCTCCTGGCGCGTCATCACCTATCGTCATCACCCATCATATCATAGGGGCATCGTAACACCGCCTTCCAGGCGCCCCAACCTCAGAAGTGGGATATAATACGCCAATGCCAGGAGAGAATACTTGAAATGTCGAACGACAAACAGGTGGCATTGAACAAAAAAGTTCAGAATGTATAATGGCAATAAATAACATTTTAAGTACACTGTCCACCGTTGTGGTCTCGAGGTAGCGTGCTACCTTGTCACGCAGCGGGCCCGGGTTCGATACCCGGTCGGGGCAGTTTTTCTAGGCGAGGTTTTTATCGGGGGTTTTCTTCACCTGTAAGACAAATGTCAGGAAAACTTTAAGGCCCAAACGGTCCCCGAAATCATATGGCCATCATCATCATCCTTATCATTATCATCATCATCCTTCACTGGTGTGGAAAGCAACGGGAAGCTACCACACCTACAATTCCCTAGTAAAGCTGCAAGCATAGCATGAAAATGCTATGATTGCAGTGAAGGACCTGCCTTCGGGCAGAATTACTATGGATGGTGTTATGAATACATAGTCTTTTATATAGATTTTTAATTGTTTTATAGATTATTTTAATTATTCAAGCAAAGTCTGTTGACATAGAGTTTAGACATGATATAGTTCAGAGGAAAGTTTTGCTTCGCTAACTGTAAACATCCCTACATTTAGTTTACTGGAATGTTAGTGAGTACAGTTAGGGTAACTAGAGGTCAAATTGAGTATATAACCCTGGGGTAGTGAGGGTCTCGGGTCTGTAGATGTGTGACAACCAGAGGTGTTGACGGGTGAGTAAGCTACATTTTTCTTAATATGTATTCTGTACTTTTATGTTTTGAATCAAGTACAATTAACATTTTTGATACTATATTTTCAAAAGGGGATATAACATTTTTAAACGTGTAGATTAGGGCAGATTTATAACTTCCACAACTCCCACTCTCTCAAACCCCAGAAAGTACTGTAGTTTTTAATATAATAATAATAATAATAATAATAATAATAATAGCTTTATTTTACCTGGCAGAGTTAAGGCCTTAAGGCCTTGTCTACCACTCAACCAGGTTTAAAAAATACAAAAGAAAAGTCTTAAATCTAAATTACAATATATATATATATATATATATATATATATATATATATATATATAAACGATTACAAGTTATGAATACAATACAATTAATATTTATAATGTATTTTGATTTACTCTAAATTTAACGAATTAAATATATAATATGTACAAGATATATAAAAAAACGAGGAAAAGATTAATGACATAGTATAAAATTAAATAAATAGAGAAAAATTAATTATTAGACAACAGGTAACTGTATAAGCGTGACTTAAAGGTGCCAAGTGTGCGGCAACCCCTGATATCTTGAGGAAGGAGATTCCAGGAGCGGGCGGAGGCTACTGTGAAGGAAGTAGAATAGGAGGAAGTGCTATGAAGAGGAATTGTTAGCAGACTGCTATCTTGTGACCTAGTGTCAATATTGTGGTAGGAGGAAAACTTCTCAAATCTGGACGCCAGGTAAGTAGGAATGTAGGAATTCAGAAGCTTGAAAAGTAGCGAAAGAGAGTGCAATTTACGTCTGTCAGTAAGACGGAGCCAAGAGAGGTTATTAAAGTGTTCGGAAACATGGTCATAACGGCGGATATTGAAAATGAATCGAACGCAAGCATTATGAACACGCTGCAGTCTCTGCGACAAGTCATAGTTTAGATCATTATATATAATGTCACAATAATCGAAGTGTGGTAACACAAGATTCTGCACTAGGATTTGTTTTAACGAAACTGGGAGAAAATTCTTTAAACGTCTAAGATAATGTAAGATGGAGAAAGTCTTCTTACATATGTGTTTCACTTGTGTTTGCCAGGTTAAATTTGCGTCTAGATGTAGTCCAAGATCTATTACTGAAGAATAATAAGGGATAATTATATTATTTATAGTAATGTTTGGTAGTGTAGATATGTCAAAGGTTGTAAGCAGTCTTTGTTGTCCCATTAGAATTACTTGTGACTTGTTAGGATTTAGTTTTAGACCGATACTTGAAGACCAGTTAAAGATGGATATGAGATCGTCATTCATTTTCATCAAGCTGTTATAGAGAGAATGAGGAGGTGAATGTAGGTAAATTTGGAGATCATCAGCGTAGAGGTGATAACGGCAGTGCTTTAGTACAGTTGGCAAGTCATTTATGTAGATTGAGAAAAGAAGAGGTCCGAGAACACTGCCCTGGGGGACTCCAGCCGCACGTTGCGCCAAGACGAAGATCTAGAGTTTAATGAAACGTATTGTTGACGACCGTGCAGGTATGAGTCGAACCAGGATACAGCGCTATCAGACAAGTGTAGGTGCTTGAGCTTTATCATAAGTAAGTCGTGGTCTACTGTGTCAAAAGCTTTGCTGAAGTCAAGTAAGGTTAAAGGAGTCAATTGACGTCTGTCCACGGCTTCACGAATATCTTCAGTAATTTTTAGCAAAGCTGTGGTTGTGCTATGACCATATCTAAAGCCGGATTGATAAGGATCAAGGAGGTGATTTTCTTGGAGATATTCAGTCATTTGCTTATGTACAATATGTTCCAGGGCTTTAGATAATGTCGGAAGGATGCTAATCGGTCGGTAGTCATTACAGTTAGTAGGTGTACTTATTTTTGGTATAGGCCGAACTCTAGACTGTTTCCATACAGTAGGGAAGATAAAAGTTATAAGGGAAGCATTAAAAATATGAGTCACTGTGGGTAGTATAATGTCAATGATTTTATTTAGCATTAAAATGCTGATGTTATCTGTTCCTTGTGCATTGGATTTAATCCGCTTGAGTGCTTTTTTAACGTCTATAGGCGAAATGTCGTTAAAGTAAAATTTATCTCTTCCATTATACGTGTGCGTAATTCTAATGGGACAACAAAGACTGCTTTACAACCTTTGACATATCTACACTTCCAAACATTACTATAAATAATATAATTATCCCTTATTCTTCTTCAGTAATAGATCTTGGACTACATCTAGACGCAAATTTAACCTGGCAAACACAAGTGAAACACATATGTAAAAAGACTTTCTCCATCTTACATTATCTTAGACGTTTAAAGAATTTTCTCCCAGTTTCGTTAAAACAAATCCTAGTGCAGAATCTTGTGTTACCACACTTCGATTATTGTGACATTATATATAATGATCTAAACTATGACTTGTCGCAGAGACTGCAGCGTGTTCATAATGCTTGCGTTCGATTCATTTTCAATATCCGCCGTTATGACCATGTTTCCGAACACTTTAATAACCTCTCTTGGCTCCGTCTTACTGACAGACGTAAATTGCACTCTCTTTCACTACTTTTCAAGCTTCTGAATTCCTACATCCCTACTTACCTGGCGTCCAGATTTGAGAAGTTATCCTCTTACCACAATATTGACACTAGATCACAAGATAGCAGTCTGCTAACAATTCCTCTTCATAGCACTTCCTCCTATTCTACTTCCTTCACAGTAGCCTCTGCCCGCTCCTGGAATCTCCTTCCTCAAGATATCAGGGGTTGCCGCACACTTGGTACCTTTAAGTCACGCTTATACAGTTACCTGTTGTCTAATAATTAATTTTTCTCTATTTATTTAATTTATACTATGTCATTAATCTTTTCCTCGTTTTTTATATATCTTGTACATATTATATATTTAATTCGTTAAATTTAGAGTAAATCAAAATACATTATAAATATTAATTGTATTGTATTCATAACTTGTAATCGTTTATATATATATTGTAATTTAGATTTAAGACTATTTTTTTTGTTTGTATTTTTTTAAACCTGGTTGAGTGGTAGACAAGGCCTTAAGGCCTTAACTCTGCCAGGTAAAATAAAGCTATTATTATTATTATTATTATTATTATAATTACACAAGTTCATTTTTGTTCTATCTTATTCTTAGTTTAATCTCTCTCTTTTAGTTCAGTTCGCGTTCAGTGCCACTCGGGCCTTATAGGCTACTCACACGACCTGCCGGGAGATGTTTAGCCTATATATCTGAGCCGCACAAACGTATTTATTTCGGGAACCAAATGGAAGTAATATCAAGGTGGCGCGGTTCATACGCCCTGTTATTGCTGTTGTGGTATATTTTTTTGATTGCGGATGAGCCTATGTAGGACTACGCAAAGTACTTAGAGGCGTTTCCGTTGAGTCCAAATTTCTTTCATTCTTTTGCTATGAGCTTGTTTTCTATCATCTGTCCAAGTTGTTCCAGTTTTTTTCTTCGGTTTGTCCTCTTGGTCAACTTGCCACTTATTCACCTTAATTCTAAATATATCTCTGTTTGGGATATCTTCTTTAGTAATTCCTGCCAATTTTAAGTCCTTTTTGACTTCATCAATCCACTTCATAGTATCCACTGGAGCTTTACTTCTGTTTTCGTAGAATTCCATTATCTGTTTTGTAAGCCTATTTGAGTTCATTCGTTTAATATGGCCATAACATTTTAACCTTCGTTTTCTAATATCACTATGAATGTCTGTATATATTTGTATTTCCTTTTTACTTCTGAGTCTAAATACTTCACCTATGACTTGTGGACCTAAAACTTTTCTTATAATTTTGCATTCTTTTTTCACTATATTTTCGATATCTTTTTTCTGTTCAAAATTAATGTTTCTGCTCCATAGAGGCACTCTGGTTTAATTACAGTGTTATAGTGTCGTAATTTTATATGTAAAGATATGCATTTTTTATTATAAGTGTTGTGAGTAAGCCGAAATGCTGTTTCCATTTTTTGGCATCTACTTTTATTGGCTTTAGTTTCAATTCCATTTTCCTGAATTATTTCACCAAGATATTTAAATTGTGAAACTCGTTTAATTTTTCCATATTTGGTTTCCAGGTATTTTGGTGCTTGTTTATTGCATGAAATATATTCCGTTTTTTCAAAAGAAATCTGCAGACCAACTTTCTCTGCAATGTCATTTAATAATTCAATCTGTTTTTGTGCTGTTACAACGTCACGGGTTAAGATTGCTAGATCATCAGCATATGCTAGGCAATCAATCTTCAATTTTCCTCTTCCTAATATGATTGGTTGATTACATTTAAAAATTGTTTTCTGTTTACGCCATTCTTGTATTACTTTATGAAGAACACAATTGAAGAGTAGTGGAGAAAGTCCATCTCCTTGTCTTACTCCTGTCTTAATTTCAAAGGATTCAGAAATTTCCCCCATGAATTTAACTTTAGTCCTTGTATCTGTTAGTGTCTGTCTAATAAGTGCAAGAGTATTACGGTCTAAACCTTGTTCTTTCAATATTTCAAATAGTGATTCTCGGTCAACCGAATCATAAGCTTTTTTAAAGTCAACAAATATACACACTAAATCAATGCTACAAATTCTCTGGTGTCTAAGGATTAGCTTAAGGTTCAGGATTTGTTCTGGACATGATCTGCCTGGTCTGAATCCTGCTTGATATTCTCCTATATTCGGTTCTAGTTGCCGTTGCGCTCTGTCGAGCAGACATTGAGATAAAATTTTGTATGGTTCTGATAATAATGAAATCCCTCTATAATTGTTCACATCTGTTCTGTCTCCCTTTTTATGTAACGGGTGGATTAATGCAGTCTTCCAATCCTCTGTAATGTGTTCTGTTTGCCACATTTCTTGCACAAGTGTTGTGATTTCTTTTATGGCCTTTGGTCCTGCTACTTTGAGGAGTTCTGCCACAATTCCATCTTCACCTGCTGCCTTATTGTTTTTAAGTATTTTAATCTGCATGATAATTTCTACTTCATCCGGTGGTGATGAGTCTGGATTTGATTGTTTACGTTCATGTGGGGGAATCTGTTTATTGGTATTGGACAGTTAAAAAGTTGTGGTATATTATTAAAAATAATTGTATTATTGATTATGATTATTAATTATTATATGCTTGTGTTGATTTGCTAATTTTCTCGTTATATCTAAAATATAATATATTCTATTCTATAGTAATTCTGCCCGAGGGCAGGTCTTTCACTGCAATCATAGAATTTTCAACTATGCTTTGCAGTTTTACTAAGGAATTATAGGTGTAGTAGCTTCTCTTTGCTTTCCTCATTGGTAAGGAATGATGATGATGATGGCTCGATAATTTTTGGGGACCGTTGGGTTCTAAGCTTCCTGACATTTCTCTTACAGGTGAGGAAAAATCCGAAAAAAACCTCACCCAGGAACTTATCCCATCGGGAATCGAACCTGGGCCCGCTGCGTGACAAGGCAGCACGCTATCTCGAGACCATATATTATATAGTATTAAATTGAAATTAACCTTTTCACTGCTGAGATATTTCCAGCCTTTAATACCCTCCTTGCTCAATGCGGGGAGAAATATGGAAAAAGTTTATTTACGTTGCTAGGAGATGGCAGTATACTCGTATGCCTGCTTAGTTTGAAAGCAATGCAATACGTATTATATAACTAGCAGGCGTTTGGAGTTGAGAATGGATATACACACCCATAGCACAGCAAGCATTTTCTTTGCCAACGGATATACCCGTTCGTAGCAGTGTAAAGGTTAATTACTCGTTTATGTAATATAATGTCGCCACTGTAGCATAGTCGGTGGAGTTTCTATCTTCCAGTCCACGGCCCGGATTAATTTATAGCAGGATAGCGGATTTTAAATAACTATTTTGCCTTTGTCTTTAATTGTCTTCTCTGTCTTCCATGGTTGCCTTTGGATACTGCTAACCATACTTGATCCACGTGTGCCTGCTTAAAGCGAGTACTCCCTGCCTACAGTTAACCTGCCTGGTGCATTGTCTTGTAAATCACATAGGGATATAAGTAGTATAAATTGAGCGTGTATAAAAATAATGAATCGGCCGCGGTGGACCAGTGGTTATGTTCCTTGTTTCTGGTCCCGAGGAACGCGAGGTCCAACCTGGCTGGGGTTGATATATTTTTTATGACGGAAAAATCCAAGGAGCAATTCTTCGAGGAAGGATTTTGACCCGTGGTCTCGATTCGGAAGATTTTCAGGCTCGTAAAAGATCCTTAAGCCTGAATAAAGAGGCATCTAAGCAAAATTTACCAACCATCGTCATCCTAGTAGTACCTTAGTTGCCTACTAGATGTCTCATTAAGTCAGTGAGTTGACCGCTTACCATTCATGACATCTTTGGGCAATAAGGTAACTAAATTAACTTAGTCTATTAACTCCTAACAAAGGAGGGGCTTAAGTCCTACATTGGGCTGATACACCATTACAGATGTACTTACTTACTTACTCACTGGCACTATCGAAGCCGTAGGTTCATGGCCGCGCGGACATAAGCTCTATACATCCCTATCCTGAGCTAATGCTTTCCAATCATTCCCTGTATAATCTAGTTCCCTCAAATCATAGTTAATGTTGTTCTCCCACCTCATTCTTGGTCTACCAACTGGGCGTTTTCCCTCTGGCTTTCCTACAAGAAGCTTACATGCACGTCTTTCATTCCCCATACGTGCAACATGTCCTGCCCATCGCAGTCTATGAGACTTAACTGTTCTTATTATATCTGGCTTCCTATAAAGACCATGTAGTTCATTGTTATGTAGTCTTCTCCATTCACCTGTCTGTTCATCTCTCTTTGGTCCAAAAATTTTCCTAAGAACTTTATTCTCAAATACTCGTAATGTCCTTCCCCTCCCTTAAAGTAAGAGTCCATGTTTCGCACCCATATAGTATAACTGGTAGAATAATAGTTTTATATATTTTCAGCTTAACGTTTTTTGAAAGGAAGTTGGGGACATAAAAAGTAAGATGAAATACCTTGTCGTGGTTGGAGTGGTTCTGCCCCCCCTGTGCCCCATCTCCCACTCCCAACCGATTGACCCGTCCCCACGCTCGCCACACTCCCGAGCCACCCTATGAAGGCAGATAGCTGGGTCGGTTTAGCATTGCTGCCGATAGGGGTACCCATTGCGGACTGGTTCGAAGGTGATAAGCCAGACGAAACACGTTACTTTGGGCGAAAGAGTGACGATCTCTTAACCGTAAAAACTACAACCGTCAAGAAATGCGGACATGGGTTCATCTGGGGTTAAAATTTCAGGAGGTCAAATAGTCCCCACATTCGGTGCTCCGGGCGGGGGGGGAATACTTCAGGGAACCCATGCCAAAGGCTCAAACACAGGGACATGTTCCTAGGTACATGGAATGTTAGGACTTTATATTGCAGATGTAGATAAAAATAATTAAACAAAGTAAGAAAGTTAATATTGTAAGTTGTATTGCAAAGAATATTTTTTCAAAGATAATTAGAGTCGTAAATTATAGCATTTTTTCGCGTTCTGTGAAACTGGGGCACTGGAGTTATTGATTTACGTTTCTTAACCCTTAAATTCGTAATGTATCTTTTGGATACATCAGTTGGTTCAATTAATTTAATGTTTTTAAAAAATCAGAAGAAAACGAACAAAAATAAACCACTTAAATGCATGTCTAATTATACAATATAGCTAATAATAACAGTTATATAAGAATCCGTTTTCACTGCGGTCCGCCACATTCAAATAACTAGCAGAAGAAATTTGTGTTTTGCTAATTTAAGGTTTAAGGAAGCTATACATATAATTTTTACGCTTAAAAATAATAAATCAATTCACCATTGGCAGAATAGGTTGACCTTAGGAAAGTCTGATCCGTTATTGATAGCCGTATCGGATCTGACGTGATAATAATGTAAACAATGCATGGACGAGGTTTCTATTTAATGTACGTTATTATAGACTTCATTAATTCAATTTCCACATAAATGCATATCTAAATATACTCTTGTTAGACACCAGAACAAAGCAACCACAAGAATAGAACGTTACAAAGGAAGGTTATTGCAACGGTAATGTGCAGTATTAAGATTCGCAGGCTTCTACGTGTAATTTCTATTCACTTTCACTGTCATTGCTTTCCTTTGTAATGGTAAAGACGATAGAAGTCTCGTGGTTGTAGGTTCTAGTCGCAAAATTACTCCTTATTTAAGAATTCCCAGATAACGTTTATAACACCGGTTCTCGTGGTAATTAACATTGATATTGTTCATGATAGATAGTATTGAATTGAGGAAGTGGCTGAATTCAAATACCTAGGAACAATAATCACAAATAGGAATGAGATGCACAAAGAAATTAAACATAGGCTCAATTCTGGAAATGCGTGCTATTATGCATTGCAGAGACTCTTGATGTCCCAACTCCTTTCAAAAAACGTTAAACTGAAAATATATAAAACTATTATTCTACCAGTTACATTATATGGTTGCGAAACATGGACTCTTACTTTAAGAGAGGAAAGGAGATTGCGAGTATTTGAGAATAAGGTACTTAGGAAGATTTTTGGACCAAAGAGAGATGAACAGACAGGTGAATGGAGAAGACTGCATAACAATGAACTACATGGTCTTTATGGGAAGCCAGATATAATAAGAACAGTTAAGTCTCGTAGACTGCGATGGGCAGGACATGTTGTACGTATGGGGAGTGAAAGACTTGCATGGAGGCTTCTTGTAGGAAAGCCAGAGGGAAAACGCCCAGTTGGTAGACCAAGAATGAGGTGGGAGAATAACATTAACTATGATTTGGGGGAGGTGGATTATACAGGGAATGATTGGAAAGCATTGGCTCGGGATAGGGATGTATGGAGAGCTTATGTCCGTGCGGCCATGAATCTACGGGTTCGATAGTGCCAGTGAGTAAGTAAGTAAGTAAGATAGTATTGAATGCCTGTTATATCGAGTAAGGAGAACTAATATCATTTCGAATTCAGTAAATCCATGATTAATGCAAATTGGTCTGTGTGAAACACAGGTGTTATGCTAGAAGGTGTCACTAGTTTCACAAAAGAATATTCCTTAGAATATTCTTAGGACCTTTTATCTAATACATAAAAATGAATCTTTGTTTATTGGTTTGTTTGTTTGTTTGTACTTTATTCGCGACCAAACAGTTGGTCCGATTATCCATCCATAGTAATTCTGCCCGAAGGCAGGTCCTTCACTGCAATCATAGCATTTTCATGATATGCTTGCAGCTTTACTACGGAATTGTGTAGGTGTGGTAGCTTCTCGTTGCTTTCCACACCGGTGAAGGATGATGATGATGATAGTGGTAAGGATGATAATGATAAGGATGATGGCCATATGATTTCGGGGACCGTTTGGGCCTTAAAGTTTTCCTGACATTTGTCTTACAGGTGAGGAAAAACCCCGATAAAAACCTCACCCAGAAAAACTGCCCCGACCGGGGATCGAACCCGGGCCCGCTGCGTGACAAGGCAGCACGCTACCTCGAGACCACAGCGGTGAACTTGATCCGATTATAATGGAGCTTTTTGAAAAATGTTCAGGAGATTCCCGGGATGAACATAGGCTATTAAGAGAGTTGAGTACTCAACTCCTACACGCTTAAAAAACACCCTTTGTAGTGAAAAACGTGGAAAAGTATATTTTTACCGTTAAATGGCTAACGCTACCTAAACCATTACGAATACACAAATGTAATGTATACCGAATTGAATATCTCAAAAAACTCTACAAAAACGTCTGTGACAGCTTATGTTTATCTTTTACAGATAACACACAATAGCCATTTTTGTCTTTCATTGATGCCAAGGAGATCGGGATAAGTAGATTCCCGGGCAAGCAATGTGCTGCCATATCATTCATCTGATTGTCATGGGGCTATTTGCAAAAATGTTCAAGATTTTCCCGGGAAGGTTATAGGTTATAAGAGAGTTTTAATACTCAAGCTCTTCACCCTTAGAAATGAAAAAACATGAAAAAATTTAGCTTTTTATAAGCTTAAATGACTTTTGCTGCCTAAACCATAACAAATACACAAAATGATTGTACACAGAATTGAATACCTCAAAACACGCTACAGAAAAGTGCGCGACAGCATATGTTTATCTTTTAAGGATAACTCACAATAACCTTTTCTGTCTTTGATTCATGCCAAGAAGATCGGGATAAGTAGATTCCCGGGCAAGCAGCGGACGGCGGGTATTCTTTCATGGATAACTTAAAATAATGAATTTTGTCATTCAGCTCATTTATGCTAAGTACATCCGGATGCGTAGATTCCCGGGAAACGCCGGGCAATCAGAACGGGATATCTAAAATAATAACGATATAAATATATATTTGCTTTTCCTTTTACTTATTCAAATAAAACACAATACTGTAGTATTTATTTAGGTCTAACAGCGCACACCGGGTATTAGATA
The DNA here is from genome assembly GCA_030220185.1 of Diploptera punctata. Taxonomy (NCBI): domain Eukaryota; kingdom Metazoa; phylum Arthropoda; class Insecta; order Blattodea; family Blaberidae; genus Diploptera; species Diploptera punctata. The sequence goes on along the minus strand of JASPKZ010008259.1, from coordinate 213,390 downwards.
GTTTATTTATAAAATCTTGCAGATTGCTGAGGCATTTAAAAAAGTGGTAAGTACAGTTGGAGGTAAAAGAATTTATAGCCTACTTGGAATAATATATAACAAATCGATAGAAATTTTCTGTTTTACAAAATAATATTGTTACTGTCGAGTCTCTTAAATATGTTAAGTAAGATTTGAAATTGTTGAATGTGAGGACAGAAAATCAGAAAAAGACGAAATATAAGATTTAAGATAATTGTAAAAACTGGTTGTGGATGTATTATTTAAAAATAAAATTATAAATTTAAAATACTTAACAAGCTTACATTCACCATTTGCAACCAGTCAAATCATTTTACTGAATAAATAATAATTCCAGTGATGAATACAAAAATATCTAAATTTTTAAGAATTTTCGGGTTAATAAATTCTATCTTCAAGCCACAGTTAGTCCAAAAGCATTCAAGATTAAAAGTGTACAAAACACTGGCTCTTCTAACTCTTTTGTATGGTAGCGAAGTATGGACGTTGAAACAGAAGGATATACAGAGACTTAGATCTGCTGAAATGAGATATCTTCGGAGGACTGCAGGATACACACTACTAGATCACAAAAAAATCAAGACATCTTAGAAGAATTACACATGGAATCTTTAGAAAACAAAATTTCTGATTATAAGTCAAGATGGATACAACATGTTCATCGAATGGAAGATCACAGAATACCCAAACAAATGTTAAAATATCAACCTGCAGGAAGAGGAAGACCAGGACATCCACTCAAAAGACTTTTGGATGATGTTTCTCTTGAGGCCGAAACAGGTCAACAAATGGCCTAAATTCGTGAATGTACTATGATGATGATGATGATGATGATGATGATGATGATGATGATGATGAATGCCAGCCAAACGTACTTTAAGCATCTATATCGATTCTTTTTGTTCCAAGTAAAAAATATAGTGTGGCGTAAAAAACAAGTGCAAGACGAAATCTTAGGATTTTAAAATTTTGACCCAAAGTTAAAGTTATGGGGGGAAAAATTGAAATATTTGAAAGAGAATTCCTGCGAAGAATATGTGATACATTGTTTACATTAATTCCGGATAAAAAATATATACTAAAGAATTTAATACTCTGGTCAACAAGATTTTTGTCTCATGAGTACCAATAAGAATGGAAGAAAACCGGCTTGCAAAAAGAGCTAAAGAAGATAGACCAATGGACGGGAGAAGAACAAGAGGAAGACCAGCCAAGAGATGGATAGACAGTGAATGCACATCCAATACGTCTTCCTCCGAGGAGTGATTTTGGAAATAAACAGGATGAAAAACCTACAAATTAAGTTTAAGAAGAAGAAGAAGAAGAAGAGTACCAATAGTTGTACTTAATGCAGATTTTTTATCTTGTTTTCAAATATGTATTCGGAATTTCTCCATCACCCACAGTTTTTTTTATTTCAATTTCAATTAATGGATTTAAATATTTATTTTTTAATAAACGTTTTTTCGTCCATTTGTCCATTGTAAAATAAAAACAAATGAGCTAACTCAAAGGGTTTCAGCTAAGAAAAAGAGATATCAAGGCAAATGGAATCCTAATATGCTGGCCGATTATTGTTGGACCATCAAGAGGGTTGTTCCACAGACACAATATAGCAGAAAATCGTCATTTCTTACTTTCTAGGTGAGTCCTAATGTTCTAATATTGTGTAGTTACGAATGTAAAACTATTAATGTGTTTGAAATTATAAATGCCTCTCTCTCGGAAACCTTGCATGATGGAGAAAAACCGATATCATATTTGAATTGAGGAGAAAAATACTATCAGAATCACATATTTGTCTTTCTAAGACAAATATATATATATATATTTTGTTGCTCAGTGACATTAATTAAATATAGCACATAACGTTATATGGATGCGAAACATGGACTCTTACTTTAAGGGAGGAAAGGAGATTACAAGTAATTGAGAATAAAGTACTTAGTAAAAATTTTGGACGAAAGAGAGATGAACAGACAGGTGACTGGAGAAAATATATAAAACTATTATTCTACCAGTTACATTATATGGGTGCGAACATGGACTCTTACTTTAAAGGAGGAAAGGAGATTACAAGTATTTGAGAATAAAGTTCTTAGAAAAATGTTTGGACCAAAGAGAGATGAACAGACAGGTGACTGGAGAAGACTACATAACAATGAACTACATGGTCTTTATAGGAAGCCACATATAATAAGAACAGTTAAGTCTCGTAGACTGCGATGGGCAGGACATGTTGCACGTTTGGGGAATGAAAGACTTGCATGGAAGCTTCTTGTAGGAAAGCCAGAGGGAAAACGTCCAGTTGGTAGACCAAGAATATGGTGGGAGAATAACATTAACTATGATTTGAGGGAAGTAGATTATACAGGGAATGATTGGAAAGCATTAGCTCAGGATAGGGATGTATGGAGAGCTTATGTCCGCGCGGCCATGAACCCACGGGTTCGATAGTGCCAGTGAGCAAGTAAGTATGTAAGTATAGCACATAAAGACGGACAAGTCATGTTTTGTGAACCTCACAGAAAAATTATATTAAAAACCCTAGGGGCCAATAAGAACGTTCGAGCTAAATAAGGTGTAGAAGAGCATAAATGCATACAGTCAAATTCAAACCTACAAATAATAAAAATTATTCCAAGAAACACAGAAGATTGACATTAATATATTCTTAATAAATATAAAAATAAAGTGATCTTACCAGAGGTTTAGCAGTCCCCCAAGGTAGTTACAGGCTAAGACTCCCACCTTGCTACTATCGGCACGAGATGTCAGCTTAGTTATTAGCTCTGCGTGATGTCTGTCTTTACCCCCAAAACAAGCATCTGGTACTCATTTTAGTTAGAACCTGAGCCAACCCCCAGGGGCATGATATCGCGAGAAAGTTTAAGCCAGTTTAAAAATGCTGACTCCCACTGAAACTCGAATCCCCGACCTTCCGGTTTGTACTTCCTTAACCAACTACCTACAACGTGCATGATTCTCATTGACATATGTAGGGAAATAATCGTAACTAAATTAACTAGGCCAAGAAACTCCCGCTATGGGAGCACCATTGTCACCAAAGAGGGACGGATGGGGTATATCTTAATATATAAAAATTTCGTGTCCCGTTGTTTGTCCGCGATGGAATCCTAAACTACTGAACCGATTTTAATAAAATTTCGCACACTGTGTGCAGTTTGATCCAACTTGAGACTTAGGGTAGTTTATAACTAAATTTATAGTCGCATTATTTTTTTATTGCAAATTATTTGTTTAACAAAGAGTTATAATTATTTGTGAGTTCCATACGATTCTAACAGATGGTGGTGTAAGGTAATTTGGTAAGGTTATTGGTTTATTATTTAACAACGAGAGATCCAGTGGGCTGTGCTTTTTGTTGCAACCGCGAATTTCAATTGAATTACAAATATTGATTATTTCATAATTTAAGTGTGTTCAGTGTTTATTTTATTTTCAATATTATTAATTTCGTGTATAAGTATTAGTTTTAAGTAATCTGGCTGAAAGACAGCAACTTAATTTAAATTTTTAACGTATACCTTAACCACAGCAACGCGTGGCCGGGACTTCTAGTGTATATATATATATATATATATATATATGGTATGATAAGAAAAATAAATGCCTGGACGGGATTCGAACCCGGATCTCTGACTCTGTACCTCAGCGTGATATCCATTACACTACCAGGCGAATCCAATTCAAACACTTATTTTTCTTATATATGTATTATATTCTCCATTATTACTAGATGTCGCGAGAACTCGGTCTTCACGGCCATCTAGTAGCTGACTATAACAAGTAAGTAAATTAAAGAGAATATTTTTACCTTATAGCAGTGACGCTTTATAGATGTTATAATTAAATATTTAACATTGAGCAATGCAAGCTTAATATCGTATGATAAGAAAAATAAATGCCTGGACGGGATTTGAACCCGGATCTCTGAGTTTGTACTTCAGCGTGATATCCATTACACCACCAGGCGAATCCAATTCAAACACTTATTCTTACCTGGTAGTGTAATGGATATCACGCTGAGGTACAGACTCAGGAGATCCGGGTTCGAATCGCGTCCAGGCATTTATTTTTCTTATCATACCATATTAAGCTTGCATTGCTCAATGTTAAACATTTAATTATAACATCGATAAAGCGTCACTGCTATAAAGTAAAAATATTCTCTTTAATTTGCTTACTTGATATAGTCAGCTACTAGATGGCAGTGAAGGCCGAGTTCTCGCGACATCTAGTAATTATGGAGAATATAATACATATATAAGAAGAATAGGCCTAAGTGTTTGAATTGGATTCGCCTGGTAGTGTAATGGATATCACGCAGAGGTACAGACTCAGAGATCCTGATTCGAATCCCGTCCAGGCATTTATTTTTCTTATCATACCATATTAAGCTTGCATTGCTCAATGTTAAACATTTAATTATAACATCGATAAAGCGTCACTGCTATAAAGTAAAAATATTATCTTTAATTTGCTTACTTGATACAGTCAGCTACTAGATGGCAGTGAAGGCCGAGTTCTCGCGACATCTAGTAATTATGGAGAATATAATACATATATAAGAAGAATAAGTGTTTGAATTGGATTCGCCTGGTAGTGTAATGGATATCACGCAGAGGTACAGACTCAGAGATCCTGATTCGAATCCCGCCCAGGCATTTATTTTTCTTATCATACCATATTAAGCTCGCATTGCTCAATGTTAAACATTTAATTATAACATATATATATATATATATATATATATATATACAATAATGATGATAATATGATACTTGGGTTAAGATAACATAATCAAAATATCTTAAAATTTTGGATGAAAATGTATAGTTAATTGTAAGGGAAAATATTCAATATTATTAAAATTCATTGTAAACTCCATTGAGATGTTGGTCACAATTTAATAAAATTATACACCTCTTCTGCCCATCTCCTCAACCATTAAAATATGATGCTACTTTTTGGGCCTTTCGGGACTAGTCCAATCATCAGCAGAAAGTACATCTGCATCCACTAGCTTCGAATGCAAGGTTGGTTGATCCGTTAAAACTTTCAAGAGTGGGTTCGAAGTATTGGGGTGTTCTCATTTAATAAAACAGGTAATTGTTGGTCTGCTAAAATATTACCAATTCCTCCAATAAGTTGATTGTTTTATCTTTGTGCATAATAGTCAGTGTACTAACAATGTCCAGCATGCGGTGTCCTGCTTGATTTATATGTTTTGTGAATCTTGATTTAATAACAATATAACAATAATAATAATAATAATAATAATAATACTTTATTTATTCTGGCAGAGTTAAGACCACAAGGCCCTCTCTTCCACTCAACCAGCACAAATACAAATAAATATTTGACAAATATAGATATACACTATACCAATTATAAACAGTTAAATATACAATGAATGTATGAATGTAGCAATGTAAATGTCATGTACAAACAACATTTTATAGGGTAATAACAATAATGATACGATAATAATAATAATAATTATTATTATTATAATATAAATATGATACATTATACGAGAAACAACAATTAATATATATATATATATATATATATATATATATATATATATACCTTACACTGGATAATAATGAAGTCGAGTTTAGAGCAAATATAAATTTAGATTTCTTTTAAAAGATGCCAATGTCCGGCAGCCCCTTATTTCTTGTGGTAGGGAATTCCAGTTGCGAGAAGTGAAGATGGTATATGACATGGAGTGATGTGATACATCTTGCATAAATAAAATGTTTGAAATGTTCTTTACATCTAATGTTAAAATATCTTCTGTTTTTTTCGATATAAATTTTGTTACAGTTTTGCACGTTAGTTTAGTATATATACACCTTTGTTATTGATTTTGTTATTTAGATTAGATTTATTTATTTAGCCTGGTGGAGTTAAGGCCATGTGGCCTTCTCTTCCACTCACCAGGGCGAACATGTATTACATCAGAATATAACAATCACAATGAACTCTAATATTAAATACTAAATAAAAATGTGAACAAAAAGATAATATCTATTATATTATGATCTATAATGCAGGCAGTTAATGTTAGTTAAAATTAAGACTAAAACTAATAATAAAATGTATACAAGCAAGACATATTAAATTGTCCCTGTCTAATGTTTATATAAAACAAAGAAAAATAATGGGATGTAGAAAACTAATTTTACGTTTGTACAATATTTAAAACAAAACAAAAGAAAATATTTGTTAATCTTAATATTATTTTCATAGACTATTTAACTCATGCCCCAAATGGGAGTCAATGACCAATCACGTTTTAATGATTTCTGTTTTACAACCAATCAGATTCGTGTTTCACCAAATATTTATCAGTGTTATAATTATCATATTAAAGAAAGCTCCTCCTTACAATATTGCGTTCCTTTGGCAATAAATAGTATGATCTGGTTGCAGTGATAAACAAAAGAAGCAGTAGAAGCGTACCTATCGTTTCTCATTTGTTTTCAAACATCGCCGTTTACATTAAATATATAAATATTTTAAAATAACTATAGTTAAATAATGATTTGTGAGTAAACAGCTTAATTTTATTCGTTAAATAGTCCTAACAAATGCCACTCTTGATTTCCAAATTCTCTAGATAAATTCACTCCTCACTTCGTGAGTAGTGAATTTATCGATAATTTGGAAATCACTCGTGGCATTACTTATGATAATTAAATTTATTAATTGTTAAAAGTTTTCTTCGATGTTATTATTGATTACGTTATTTAATTTGTTACTGGTTTTATATGCTATTTTTATGTTTTTTCTTTACTTATTTTTATTGTGTTAGCCAATTTCGACGTTTTTTTTCCCGGTGTAAGTGAGTGTTATCCAAGTTTTAATGTTTACATCAGATTCCTTTTCGAGTTTAGTTATGCTGGATGTGTTATTTTTAATTTTTTTGTTTGCTAACCAGTTTATTGACAATATCTTCGTTGTATCCGTTAGTTTTTGTCGTGTGTTTAATATAGTTCAGTTCTTCGATGTAATTGTTTTTATTTAGTGGACGTTTTAACATTTTGCTTATCAAATATTGAATGTACTCATTTTTTTGTTGAAATGGGTCTCTAGAATTTTGGGGGCAAGTTTATTAATTGCAAGTTTGCGATAAATGCTGATGTCCAGTTTGTTGTTGTTGAAATTTTTAGTGATAGTTAAATCCAAAGTAACTTCATGTTTTAATGGTTGAGGAGATGGACCTAAGAGGTATACAATTTTAAGGAAAAATATATTATACAAGTTTTATTTCCTTTATGATACTTAAATCATAGAGGAAGTAAAAGTGCTTATAAGGTGAGAACATAAACTACGTTAATGAAATGATACATAAATATACTCACTAATTAAAAATGATATTAATAGAACTCTTCCGTAATAAATAAAACATTGTTATTATTATTATTATTATTATTATTATTATTATTATTATTATTATTGTCATTATTATTGTCATTGTCATTATTATCATTATTATTGTCATTATCATTTTTATTATTATTATTAGTGTCATTGTCATTATTATCGTCATTATTATAATTATTATTGTCATTATTATCATTTTTGGACAAGAAAAGAAGTGAGGATATTAGGAAGGACTTAAATATTTTCAATTTAACAAATAGAATTGACAACAAGAGAAACAACTGGTATGAACATGTCAAGAGAATGCCTACAGGTAGAATCCCTCAGCTGTTACTAAAGTACAAAACAATAGGACATAGAAATGTTGGACGCCCATTTACTAGATGGGAGGATTCATTAAATCCCACTTGATGTGAAAACAGGTCAAGAGGCCTAATTTCATGAAGCAGAAGAAGAAGAAGATCATTATTATTGTCGTTATTATCATTATTATTGTCGTTATCATCATTATTATTATCATTATCATCATTATTATCATTATTATTATTATCATTATCATCATCATTATTATTATCATCATTATTATCATTATTATTATCATTATTATCATCATTATTATCATCATTATTATCATTATTATTATTATTATTATTATTATTAAAACTTAAACTCTAAAAACGTGTAAATATTTTAAGTTTAATGTCAATTTTTTCAAACTAAATAATATATAAAGCTGTTGTGTTTATATTAAAATTATTATATATGTCTCATTACATAATATATTGCATACAGAACAAAGAATAAAACTTTTCCCGTTGATATGGGAGTATAAATTACAACTAGTTCCGAGAAAGATTACCTCGGAGTATAAGATTGAAACTTAATTAATTTGCCTCGTATATCCTTGAGGATATCAAAGATAAAATATGTAATAGCGATTTTTCATAAAATTGTAAATAAAAGTGATTGAAGTTGTATTTAAAACGAATTTTATTTACATCAAACGATTGCTGTGTACATTCAGCATTGAATGGGAAGAATGATAATATTACAGTCAAAATTTATGATACAATGAAGTAATATATTTCATGTATGATATTGCGATTTATGATTCGAAACGGTATCAGTACTTTATTCTCACTTCCGTAGCATTTCACCATCCAGCCACGGCAGGAAGTTAATGTTTTTTTATTTCACAAACTCTTTAAATCAGGGCCCAATAAACAATCAAAGTGCGATCAGATAAATATCAATGGAATTTCCGAGTACAGCATTAAAAGACTAATTCGTTGCATGATGTTATCGCAATTTCATTTATCGGGATTTGGATTGCAAAATACCGCATTTATCACAGGCATTTATAGATCTATTAATACTATAAACCCTCTTGTTACAACAATGTTCAGTTAAAACAAAAATACCTGTTTTCATTTGTAGAAATATTTTTGTATTTTCAACATGTTTATGTTAGTGACACATTAATCCATGAAAACCTTGTCCTTTCATAAATTGAACTTATATAATATTATTTTTGTTTTTTGATCTTATTATTGATTTCTATTGTTTGTGTTTATTCTATTTTATATTTCTAATAATATGTAGGCCTAAGTTAAATCCCATAGCCTAGTAGGCCTAACAGATATCTTAACACATTAATTTTATTTTATTTTCAAATGACAGTTTATAAATATTAATATCATTACATTAGTCGTACTTACACGTATGTTTATTATAATTGGTATAAATTAAATTTAGAAATTAGATGTGACATAAACTAATTACTAATACTAATTTCACAATTACATATGAAAGTAATGTAATCAGTAAAAAAAAACATACAATGAGACACAGGAAAAATATGAAGTACTTTTATTGCACAAGAATCAACAAAAAAAGCTACATCAAGACCGACAAAACCTATGTTTAGCAGACAAGCACATAAATCTATGGTGCGCGCAGGGCCGTCTTAGGCCATGCTGGGGCCCCTGGGCACACAAGAATTTGGGACCCTGTTGGAAAGTAAATACAGTCATCATCATCATAGTACATTCACGAATTTAGGCCATTTGTTGACCTGTTTCGGCCTCAAGAGAAACACCATCCAAAAGTCTTTTGAGTGGACGTCCTGGTCTTCTTCTTCTTCCTGCAGGTTGATATCTTAACATTTGTTTGGGTATTCTGTGATCTTCCATTCGATGAACATGTTGCATCCATCTTGACTTAAAATCAGAAATTTTGTTTTCTAAAGATTCCATGTGTAATTCTTCTAAGATGTCTTGATTTTTTTGTGATCTAGTAGTGTGTATCCTGCAGTCTTCCGAAGATATCTCATTTCAGCAGATCTAAGTCTCTGTATATCCTTCTGTTTCAACGTCCATACTTCGCTACCATACAAAAGAGTTGGAAGAGCCAGTGTTTTATACACTTTCAGTCTTGAACGCTTTTGGACTAACTGTGGCTTGAAGATAGAATTTATTAACCCTAAAATTCTTAAAAATTTAGATAGTTTTGCATTTACATCCTTTTCTTCTTCATACGAGATATTGCATCCTAGATATGTAAAATTATTCATCTGCTCCAAAATGTTATTGTCCAGTACAATTTTACTTCTGACAGGATCTACACCTTGAAATGCCGTAATTTTTGTTTTTTCTGTAGATATCTTTAATCTATGAAGTACGGCGGTATAATCGTTCCATCAGGTACTGAGTAAATGCGGTATCCTAATGTCTGTCCAGAGACTAAAAGGTAGCAGCCCTACCACTGGACTACATAGCGTCGGACCAGTAACCTGTCCTAAGGAACTTTAAAACTACTTTCAAGTCTCAACACGAAAACATCCAGAAGTAAATAAAGTGAATGACAAAAATATTTTCCTGCTATGATATTATATTTATTATGGTTAATTGGCACAAATCAATTATATACATATGTTATTAATTAGAAAAGTATGCTGCTGGTTTGAATTGGTTACGATTACTATAATGGTTTCTTTCGGAATTTCTGTTGTGCAAAATCTTGTGTTATATCCTTAAAGTATATTTTTTGAAGGATATCACGTTCTATGCAGGTAATTGACAAATTAGTTAGTCGTTTTTGCAACGGTGTTGTTCGTTATTAATTATTAATTGTCTTTAACTGTGAAAATGGGCGCTCTACTCTACTGTTGGTAAGCAATGGAATATTTTTGTAGCAACTTCAACATTTGGAAACGTTTCTTCTAATTCATCAGATTTTATTAGGTTTGTAAGATTTAGTTACTGAAATCTGCTGATTCCTGTGCTATGTTCTTTAAATACTGCGTTAAATTAAAACATTCTGATTTCAGTTCATATGCATTAATGTCTTTATGATAGAATTCTGCAAATTCTTTTAATTTTTTTGTCAACTCGTCACACTCGATTGTTGTTAACTGATTTTCTTGGTATGCTGCCGAACGATTTTTTAAATGTGCATACAGTATTGTAGATTATAGGAATAAACGTATCCACACGAAATTTTTCTTTGCCATTTAACTGTACAGTCTCTGATGATGATTCTTCAAAAAGAAGTGATGGGTGTGTTGTGAATTATTTTTTTCTTTCAGACTTATCTTCATAGCCAGCAATTGGATGTTTTTCTTTAGCAGCCAATTCGCACTGATCGAAATTTTTTGGTGCGTTATTAACATCATCGTTCAGAGATGCGTAAAGTTGTATTGCAATGTCCATGGTCACAGTGACATTCTGTAAACTTAAGCTTGTTTTATTCATAATCCCCAAAAGATAATTTCATATCTCCGTTATAAGAATAGTTTGCTATACGTTAAGGCTTCCTGGTTGATTGATGTCACTTGTAATTGACGACAAAGCTTCAGAAATATTAAATAACCATTTTTCAAAGATTTAATAGCATTAGCACCTGCAGACCACCTAGTTGCCGGGAGAGCCTTCAGAACTTTATTTGCACCCAAATGCTCTATTAGAATTTTCCGAAGTTTGGCCGAAGCCGAAAAAAAAATGAACAATTCTTGGATAAACTGAAAGTATGCTAGTGCTTCAGAAACTCGTTCTACTAAATTTAGTGAATGTGCCGCACATGGGACAAACATTTCAAATTCACATTTTTGTTTTATTCTTGGCTGAATACCAGAAAACTATCCAGCCATATTTGATGTATTATCGTAACTCTGCCCGCGACAATATTTTATAGGAATATGAAGGCTTTCAAAAAAATTTAAAATGGTATCTGTTATGTGTTGTGCATTATGTTCACCCATAAGAAAAATTGCAAATATCTCTCAATACGTATCTAACAATGAAGGTCAGTTGGTCAACGTGGGAGAGATCTGGTATAGAATCCATCCTAATAGAGTAATATTTTGCTGATTTTAGTTCGTTATACTAATTGCTTTTAATACCTCCTGTCCCATTATATTAATACATTTATTACAAATATTTGCATTCAAGTATGATGTACTTTCTTTTCGACGATTTTCGCAGTTTCGTATATCATCAGCAAGAAAAGGATCAAATTCAGTAATCAGTTCCTAGCATCCCAAATAATTCCTTTTTTTGAGACCCCAATACTCATTATCACGACGAAAAACAAGACCTCTTGTATAAACAATTTCACTACTGCAACTATTCTTCTAAGTACATTATTCCAATAATTGACTTCTGTATTGCAACCCACTGTCATCTCGTCCGGTAATTTTGCTTCTTGCAACATAAATTCATCATTAATTGTCTGTGCTGTAAACTGTTCTCATGCCCCATTAATACAAGGGCGGATCGGAAAGTAACGCACAATAATTTTTTTTAAAGTTTAATAGTAAAAAAAAGGAAAAAAATCACAAATGAACTTGCATCTTTTACCTACTTTTCGACATAGTCACCAACTTTCTCAACACATTTTTCCCATCGTGTTACCAGTTTCAATATGCCCTGTTCGTAGAAGTCCGTTTGGTTGGAGTGTAGCCATCTGCGCACTGCTGATTTCACTTCCACATCTGTCTCAAAGCGTTTGCCGGCCAGGAATTTCTTCATGGGACCAAACAGATGAAAGTCCGATGGTGCAAGATCCGGACTGTATGGTGGATACTGGAGCACCTCCCAACCAAATTCGGCGATTTTCTGACGAACGACAGCAGCAACATGGGGGCGAGCATTGTCATGAAGAAGTTTAACGTTAATGTTGTGACGTTTGTCACGAATGGCACGACGCAACTTCACCAAAGTTTTAATGTAGGCCGCAGCATTCACAGTGGTCCCGTGTTCAGCAAAGTCCACCAATAAAACACCATGCATATCCCAGAACACTGTCACAAGCACTTTCCTGGCAGATTGAGTCACTTTGAATTTTTTCTTTACTGGGGAACCAGCATGTTTCCACTCCCTCTTGGAAGAATGTGCACCACCTGGAGACATTGCTACGGTCCATACAATCATCCCCATACACGCCACGCATGTTCCTGTGAATTTCACTGGGTTTATGCCCTTTGGCCCACAAAAATCGAACAACACTTCTCTGTTCCTCACAGGTGGACGACTGTAGCATGCGCGCCATCTTTGTTGCATAGTTCAAGCTTCTCTCGCAAGCGGTGCACCTGAGAAAAAAATACCATCTGTAGTGAAAACGTCAAACTATATCTCTGTGAAATTTAAACATTCTAGCTGCAATACCAAGGCAGAAAAAAATTATTGTGCGTTACTTTCCGATCCGCCCTCGTAAGTTACTTGTAGGCTATGCTTTAAATATTTATATCCATTCGGAGAACTCAAATTATGCACAGTACCAATTATATTATTTAATAGACGTAAGCAATAACAATAGAGCAAGGAAATTGAATCCTGGTTGATTTCCCAAAGTTCCATCTAATTCAGAAGAAATTTTTCAGCCGACTTCAGAGGCTTTGTCTGGCTAGGAACAGATAGTGAGATGATAGAAAAAACGTCAGTACAACATTGTGAAGGAGTATATTAACCCTTAAATTAAAAATGTATCCTTTTGGGTACAATGATTTCATTTATTTAATATTGTTTTTAGATCAATAGAAAAACAAACGAGTAAAAATTACTTAAATTTATTTCAAATTACGCAATAATGTATAATAATAACACAGTTTTACATGAATTTATTTTCCTTGCGGTCCGGAACATTTAAATAACTGTCATGAGATAATATTGTGTTGGCAATTTAAGGGTTAAATTATAATATGTCTGAAAGGTAAGAAAATTACATTCTCATTAAATAAAATGTTGTTTCAAGGAGAAAATTGTTTTAATTCAATTTTTTCTCAGTGCCTATTAGGATTCATTGCGTTCCATCTTATGTCCCATATCCTGATTATTCATTATTTTAGTAAATACCACATTTTCGTTTAACCTTCGTAATTAAATTAATATTTCTAATCTGGAGTTAAAAACATATAGCTTTAAATATATTTTTTTATTACAGAAGTTGTTTCTTCTTGCAAAATAATTTAAACATGGGTCATTCTGTACTCTATTCCTTGTATTATTCATTCAAATCTTTCTTATTTCATGACCTATTTTAGTAATTAAAATATTTATATATTTAATGTAAACGGCGATGTTTGAAAACAAATGAGTTTGTTTGGCTATGTTTCATTTGTTCATCACTGAAACTTGACACACTATATATTGCCAAATAGAATCGCAATATGTAAGTATGGACCCTAGTGGAAAAAAAAAAAATTAAACACACCAAACTGTATATTGTAACCAACATTACAGGTTATTATTTTTTTTTTGTTTTTTTTTTTTCGGAAACGACACAGTAAAATCAGTATTTAAAAACACAATTATTGAACATACAATTATGAAATGTGTAGATCGAAGGAATCTGTTCATTATTTGCTATATTCAACATGTTGGTTAGTGTGTCAGCCACTTCAAAAATAATGCTCTGACAAGTTCAGAATATTAAGAGGAGGAGCTTTATTTATTTTGGTAATCAAATATCGATAATTATCCAGGTGAAACACGACTGTGATTGGTTGTAAAACAAAATTCATTTAAACGTGATTGGCCACTGATTCCCATTTGGGGCATGAGTTAAATAGTCCAGGAAATTTACTGGAAAATATTAGATAACCATAGGGATATATGGAATTTCTTATTTCCGCCGACCATGAACATCCCGGTTTGATAAAGCGAGCGAGTTAGTTAAATAATCATAAAATTTATTAGAAAAGAATTATTAACTTTAAGTAAACCTTAATATGCTATACTTATTGTTTACTTCAGAAGCCGAATAAAAGCAAGTGAGATCTGATTTTAGCGCCGCAGAGCAGGCTACACAAAGTGGAACCATCCATCCATAGTAGGCCTATCCATAGTAATTCTGCCCGAGGGCAGGTCCTTCACTGTCATAGCATTTTCATGCTATGCTTGCAGCTTTACTAGGGAATTGTAGGTGTGGTAGCTTCCCGTTGCTTTCCACACCGGCGAAGGATGATGATGATGATAAGGATGATCATGATGATGGCCATATGATTTCGGGGACCGTTTGGGCCTTAAAGTTTTTCTGACATTTGTCTTACAGGTGAGGAAAAACCCCGATAAAAACCTCACCCAGAAAAACTGACCCGACCGGGGATCGACCCGGGCCCACTGCGTGACAAGGCAGCACGCTACCTCGAGACCACAGCGGTGGACCAAGTGGAACCATAAAAATGAGGAAATTATAGAAGATATGTGTATGGAATCCATTCTACACGATATGCAAAAACTACCACAACAAATGTAGATCCTATCTTCAACGAATGTCATCTCACAGAAATCCGAAAATTATTCTTCATAACTATCATGAAGGCAAAAAAATCGCTGGTACGTCCAAAAAAGCGAAGGAAAATTCCTCTTTGAAATCATAACAGCGCACAAGGCCTATTACTTGCTTGGATAATGATGATGATTCTTTTACACCTTCATTATTGAGTTTAAATTTGCAATTATAAATGTTAAAATATATTGAAATAAGCATTTTTATTGAACCCTACATCCAGAATAAATATTAAAACAATTTTCAGTATATTTATGGCGATTATCAATTCTATAAGTATGTAGATCTAATATGGTACATAAATATAGAGTTTTTCAGTACTACTGGCCGATAGCGAGGAGATACTAAAGGCCAACACGCACACACTATTGAGTGACACTAAGAAATTAGGACTGGAAGTAAATATCAGTAAAACTAAATATATGGTCACACGTAGAAATTCAGTATATAATGGAAATGGACAGCTAATGACAAATCAGGGAAATTTTGAGGAAGTGGCTAAATTCAAATACCTAGGAACAATAATCACAAATAGGAATGAGATGCACAAAGAAATTAAACATAGGCTCAATTCTGGAAATGCATGCTATTATGCATTGGAGAGACTTTTGATGTCCCAACTCCTTTCAAAAAACGTTAAGCTGAAAATATATAAAACTATTATTCTACCAGTTATAATATATGGGTGCGAAACATGGACTCTTACTTTAAGGGAGGAAGTGAGATTACGAGAATTTGAGAATAAAGTCCTTAGGAAAATTTTTGGACCAAAGAGAGATGAACAGACAGGTGAATGGAGAAGACTACTTAACAATGAACTACATGGTGTTTATAGGAAGCCTGATATAATAAGAACAGTTAAGTCTCATAGACTGCGATGGGCAGGACATGTTGCGCGTATGGGGAATGAAAGACGTGCATGGAAACTTCTTGTAGGAAAGCCAGAGGGAAAACGCCCAGTTGGTAGACCAAGAATGAGGTGGGAGAACAACATTTACTATGATTTGAGGGAAGTAGATTATACAGGGAATGATTGGAAAGCATTTGCTCAGGATAGGGATGAATGGAGAGCTTGTGTCCGCGCGGCCATGAACCTACGGGTTCGATAGTGCCAGTGAGTAAGTAAGTAAATATCAATTCTATAAGTATGTAGATCTAATATGGTACATAAATATAGCGTTTTTTGCTCATTATCTGAAGATAATTCTAAAACAGTTCGTACTTAGAATTAAATATTGAAAGGAAGACAATTTTAACATATTATCCTTACCTTATAATTAGGTTATATTCAGTCAAATATTTATGCAGGCTACTTATTTTCTTATTTTGTTATAACTATGTTTTATAACGATCATTTGAATATATGTATTTATTTTTGACGATATTGAACCACATGCAGCGTATCAATTATTCACAATTGCCAACAAATATAATATGAAAATGTGCACTTCAAAATCCAAAACAATGGCAATGTGTGGAAAAAACATACAACGGGTGAAAATTGAGATTGATGGAAAAATTATAGAACAAGTGTCAGATTTCTCTTACTTAGGAAGTGTATTTGCAGAGTATAAGAGTGACATTGATTCAAAATTACAAAAGTATAATAAAATGAATGGGGTAATACGAAGACATTTTGGTAAACAGATGAGGACAGAGACAAAACTAAGATTACATAACATCACATCAAAAGCTGCTCTAAAATATGGAAGTGAAATTTGGATTTTAAATAAAAGAAACTCTCATAAACTTCAAGTAAACCAAATGCGCTTCTTAGGATCATTGTTAGGAGTTAATAGACTGGATCACCAAAGGAACACTTATCAGAGGAAAACTTGGAGTAACAAGTTTAAATGAAGATATACAAAGATACCAACAAGAATGGAAAAAATCATCTGAGGAGAATGGCAAGAAATAGACTTCCAAAATTGGCATTCCAATATACCCCAACTGGACATAGGGACCAAGGAAGACCAAAACATCGGTGGAAAGATCAAGACCATCTTCGCTAGGTTTACCGTACAGGCCACATGGCCTAAAACAAATTTGTCCATGATGATGATGATTGAACTACATAGATATGTTGAAGACATGTTGATTCCAGTGTAGGAAACTGTAGTCTATACTAATTAACTTACACTAAATAAAATCAGCGTGCATTCTTTCACAGGTTAGAATACTTAAATTGCGCTATGTTAGCTTTTAGGTTGGTCTTTCATAGGTTAGAGAACAAAAATTGCGTTTAGTTGGCTTTTAGATTGGTTGGCAACGCGAGTTCAAATATGGTGTATATGTTGGTTGTGGTCTCGAGGAAGCGTGCTGCCTTGTCAAACAGTGGGCACGGGTTCGATTCCCGGTCGGGACAGGCTCCTGAGAGAGGTTTTTTCGGGACTTTTCCTCACCTGTAAGACAAATGACACAAAGTCTAGGTCGAACGGTCCCCGAATAACATCGGCCATCATTATTATCTTTATCACCTTTATCATTTCACCGATGTGGAAAACAACGGGAAGCTACCACACCTATGATTCCCTAGTAATGCTGCAAAACATAGCATGAGATTGTCATGACTTCAGTGAAAGACCTGCCCTAGGGCAGAACAATATAGAATAGACACTGCTTACCGTGATTCCCATAGAGAAACTTTCGAATAGAGGGAAAACTGAGTACAGTGACATCTAAAAAATTTCGGTCGTTTACGATGAACTACAATGAGCAAGCTACAATGGTAGCGCTGTTTCGTAGTAACAGAATATGTAACTAAATAAAACAAATGCAAGGCACACGGCGTCATGCACAGCGTGTTCACTCGAGATTAAGGGAAATTAGCCATTTTGTAAATTTAAATATTTTAACTGCTATCCTTTCGTTCTAAGTAGACGGTACTGTAAAAATTATATATTATCGATAGTTAAAATCATTACTTAGATTTTATTTTACTCTAATTTGTAAGTAAATTCAAGCTTGTTTACGTTTTTAATGTGAATGTATTTTCAAAGATAAACCTACTAGAAGTGATAAAATTCTAAGATTTGTTAGGTTAGGAAGAGTGATGTTAGTGTAGAGCCATTTCTAATAAACAGTTTAAAAATGTGACTTTATAATGGACTTCAGATGCAAGGTTCTTTAATAAATATTGTATAAAATATGTATGTGAGAATAAGGGGGTAGGTCAATTGTACACATTTATTAAAAGAGCTCATAATGCACGTTTTTAAATTTTAATAAACGAAAATAAATTAACATGTTTTATTTATTTCCATTCTTCCCTTCTGTTAAAATTAAAGAAAATATTTAGGTCTGAGAGGCTGGGTACAAATAATATTTATTCCGATAAAAGTTCAATTTCATGATTATTCACCAGATGGCGTTATATAATTATGATTCATAATTTCACCACCAGGCAGTGCTGAATTTCATATTAGTACCAGAAAAAAATCGAAAAAAATTAAATGACGTTAGTTGTTCTACACTAGCGCCACTTATGGTATGTACGCGAAACTTGTCCACTTTCTTCTCTGGTACTCTGTGCGTGATTCCATAGTGTAAACCGTTTCGAGTCTGTTGGCGCATGCGCATAGTGTATGGTTGAAACTTAGAAAAAATGTTAATGTCACATGTAAAGTATTTCCCAAATTCTCCAAAAGGCCGAATATCGCGGGTACGATTCACGATGAACACAGGATTTTTCTTACTAGCGGCAGCACCGTGGACCTGGTGTCAACTCCGCCTCTAATTTGACATAAGTAACAGACTATGTTCTGAGGGTAAGGGTGGGCCTTACGCAGGGCAGATATCTCGAGTCGATTGTCTTGGAATATGAGCGCCTTAACTCCTAGGGCCTCCTATGGGCTCTAATAGGAACACATTGCCTTTATTAAAAGTTTGTGTAATTTACGAATTGTTCTTATACAAACAGGCAGACATACATAACGTCATACCATTACATACGCATATATCATCAACAAAGAGGATTAAGCCTAATGGCGTGTTCCGATCTCATTATAGGTCGAATTGGTCCTTCCATCTCTTCAACGGTCTTCCCAACATTCTTCTCCCTTTTGGTTTATAATTATGTTTTCTTCTTGGTATGCGCTGTTCATTCATTCGTAATACGTGCTGAAGATAAGCATTTTGACAATATTTTATTCCTTCACAGAGATTAAATATTTTAAGTTCTGTTCTTATATCTTCGTTATATATATATATATATATATATATATATATATATATATACCATGAAAAGAAAACTTAATGACTAAACCGAGGTCTGAACCTGGGACGTTTAACTCTATATGTCAATGTTTTAGCGACCACGCTGTCTAGGCATCACAGTGAAAACACTTGTTTTCCTTCTTTATATGTAGGTATGTGTGTGTATGACGTAATTATTAACAAATCAGGGATCCCGAGTTCGATGTTAGGACATCTGGGTTGCCTTCTTGAAAGGAGAGTTAAAATCCGGTTAAAAATCTGAAATTAAAATTGAAGCTATATTGTCTTGTACAAATCAGTGAAAGGAAATAATTCAGTCTCCTTATCTGTTGAAAGCGCCCAGTTAGTAGATCAAGAATAATGTGAGAAAGTAACAAAAAACATGATTTGAAGGAGGTCAATTACATAGAAAATAATTGTTAAAATATTATTTCAGGATAGGGATATATGGAGTGCTTATGTCTGCAAGGCCACTAACCGCGGGTTCGATAGTGCCAATAAGTTAATGAATTAGGTCTTCAAGAATCAGGATAGAAACTTCATTCTGTATCTCAAATTAGTCTTACTTACTTACTCACTGGCACTATCGAACCCGTAGGTTCATGGCCGCGCGGACATAAGCTCTCCATACATCCCTATCCTGAGCTAATGCTTTCCAATCATTCCCTGTGTAATCTACTTCCCTCAAATCATAGTTAATGTTGTTCTCCCACCTCATTCTTGGTCTACCAACTGGGCGTTTTCCTTCTGGCTTTCCTACAAGAAGTTTCCATGCACGTCTTTCATTCCCCATACGTGCAACATGTCCTGCCCATCGCAGTCTACGAGACTTAACTGTTCTTATTATATCTGGCTTCCTATAAAGACCATGTAGTTCATTGTTATGTAGACTTCTCCATTCACCTGTCTGTTCATCTCTCTTTGGTCCAAAAATTTTCCTAAGTACTTTATTCTCAAATACTTGTAATCTCCTTTCCTCCCTTAAAGTAAGAGTCCATGTTTCGCACCCATATAATATAACTGCTAGAATAATAGTTTTATATATTTTCAGTTTAACGTTTTTTGAAAGGAGTTGGGACATCAAAAGTCTCTGCAATGCATAATAGCACGCATTTCCAGAATTGAGCCTATGTTTAATTTCTTTGTGCATCTCATTCCTATTTGTGATTATTGTTCCTAGGTATTTGAATTCAGCCACTTCCTCAAAATTTCCCTCATTTGTCATTAGCTGTCCATTTCCATTATATACTGAATTTCTACGTGTGACTATATATTTAGTTTTACTGATATTTACTTGCAGTCCTAATCTTATTTTAATTATTTGTTTAAATTACTTCTTCCTTAAGTTAGGAAGTTCGGCCGTACTGAAATTACGTTTTACTATCATTATTTGTTTTTACGTTTATGTTGAAAGCTCTAAAAAGAATATATAAACAAATGTTGAGAGAAATATACAAATATCCCTCAACACTTTAAAACTTCCTTAGTCAGAATGTCTATAAAATGGTGTAGCAAAAGATCTCCTTCCCAAACGTGGCGAAAAGACAGTAAAATAAAGTTTCTAGAATTACTCAAGCATTTTTTTAAAGCAAAGTGTAAGGGAAGCAAGAATAAAGTATGCTATGTTTGGCACACGACCCACGTTTTCAGAGTTCTTCGTTTGCATTCATGGCAAACACTTTGTTTCTGATGAATACTTGATGTAGATAAAATTCCTACAGTCTGTTTTACATCTTTCTCTCGAGTTTAATATAGGTCCCGTTCTCTCACTTCTAAATATTTAGACTGTCTGAATCAGCCATCAACATGATTGTTAAACATGTTCTATATAATAATGAAGAAAACGTCTGGCTATCCGTCTCTCAACATCGCATCACTTTAAGATAATAAATATTTGTGTTGATTATCTCTGGTTTCAACAATACCATAATCACAAATAGGAATGAGATGCACAAAGAAATTAAACATAGGCTCAATTCTGGAAATGCATGCTATTATGCATTGCAGAGACTCTTGATGTCCCAACTCCTTTCAAAAACGTTAAACTGAAAATATAAAAACTATTATTCTACCAGTTATATTATATGGGTGCGAAACATGGACTCTTATTTTAAGAGAGGAAAGGAGGTTACAAGTATTTGAGAATAAAGTACTTAGGAAGATTTTTGGACCAAAGAGAGATGAACAGACAGGTGAATGGAGAAGACTTCATAACAATGAACTACATGGTCTTTATAGGAAGCCAGATATAATAAGAACAGTTAAGTCTCGTAGACTGCGATGGGCAGGACATGTGGCACGTATGGGGAATGAAAGACTTGCATGGAGGCTTCTTGTAGGAAAGCCAGAGGGAAGACGCCCGGTTGGTAGACCAAGAATGCGGTGGGAGAATAACATGGTTTTCTATTTGAGGGAAGTAGATTATACAGGGAATGATTGGAAAGCATTAGCTCAGGATAGGGATGTATGGAGAGCTTATGTCCGTGCGGCCATGAACCTACGGGTTCGATAGTGCCAGTGAGTAAGTAAGTAAGTTCAACAATACCATGAACACGATAAATGTCTTCATTACCTCTATAACTTCTAATATTCCTCAATTGAAATGTTTGAGACATTTAAAACGTATGTTTCCTTAGTGAGTTTAAAGTTAACTATTTCTGCTAAATTACAATATCAGGGGGGCAAGTTTTTACAACTCTAAATTTTTATAAGGAATTTATTTCACGCCTAATTACTAGGGCATCCGATAAGTAATGGTAACACTATTGTAAATCAGCGATCCTAGTGGTGGTTATTGTAATCTTGTAGTATGTTGTATAAATATGTAATATTGAAAATCTAGAAATAGCAATATTCTGTGAATACATTCACACTTTCTTGCATTCAGAAAGTAGGCCTAATACCGTCGTAAAAAAGATGTTCAGTAGAATTTGTTTAGAAGGTGTCTATTACTCATCCAAGTGTTTTGTGCAGGCGGAAAGTATGTTAACTAACAAACTGTCTTTCTCTTTCTATTCCTTACTATGTTGCCACTTCCTGTCCTTTGTATTATGTTGTTTGATTGGCAGGTAGGGAGCTGACAAATACTATGTATTTTAATGATCCGTCGTTCTGCGCGGTCAGTGACAGAATGACTAACTTGACAACGCTGTTAGTTTTGGGGTTACGTCTAGGAATGAGCTGTCCTTTCCTTGCCCTTCTCATTACATGTTGCCACTTGTGATTTATTGTGAAGCTGGCAACAGAGAGACGACAAATACTGTGATTTTAAATGATCCGACCGCTAGAGCGTTCCGTGCTTAAATTACTAATTTGACAACCATGTTAAGAACTTTCACACGTGTTTAGAGATTCTCTCCCACATTTGCAGTTGAAAAATTTCAATACGTGATCGGATGTACAGTTTTCTCCTACATCCCTTCCACAGATTCAGTAGATCGGCGACACTAGCGCTAAAAACTCGTCCCCTCCGCCCGTGAACAGTTAACTTGGATGTGTAATAGTTTCAAATATTTGGGCTGTAATGTTGGCTACAATGTGGAAAGAGATATTGACTCCAAAATAAATAAATTTCAGACGGTGTGTGGAACAATACAGAGAACATTCAAAAATAAAATTAGAAAAGAAACCAAGATAAAAATGTATAATGTTATGGAGGTTCCCACAATATTTTATGGACGTGAAACTTGGGCTCCAGTGAAAAAACAGAAGGATAGATTACAGACGGCGGAGATGAGGTTCCTAAGACAAGTAAAAGGATGTACAAGACTTGATAGAATAAGAAATGAGGATATAAGAGAAGAACTGAAAGTACAGCCTTTATTGGATAAAGTCACGAATTACAGACAGAAATGGATTGATCACATGGATGGAATGAGTAAGGAGAGATATCCATTGTTAGCAAGAAATTATCAAGCAAGAGGAAGACGGGATGTTGGAAGACCTAGAAGACGTTGGGGTGATGCATTATGAAGTCGGAACGGGCAATTGCCTAATCCCTGGAATGATGATGATGATGAGGTGGAAATGGGAAATACTCGAACATCAACAAATCCTCCAGATTGGACCCCTTGTGAATATAACTTAATCATAAAGATCAAATAACTTATGTGGGGCATTCGATTGCAATCAAGAGTTGATATATAGCCTAGATAGCTGAAGTTTGAGCAGATGAAAGAGATATCCAGAAATGGTGCTGCAGAGGAGAGCGCTGTCTTCCAAGGATATAGCACCGTGTAATTGACTTGCAAAAGGCTATAAATAAAGTCTGCAGCCGACAGTTGAACAGTTAGGAGGTTAAAGAGTACGCAGATTCTCCTGAGGATGTCTACCGCAGTAGTAGTCGAAACGTTGAGTGTTAAGGAAACCATATCACGACCATTCGAAAAACATGAAGTATAAATTAAGTTCGAAAGTAACATATTTGAACTTTTTGTGGTGTTATAACAGTGTTGCCATTACTCATGGAATGCCTTAGTATTTTCTAATGATGATATACGGTTAATGAACACAAATAATATATATACCATTAATTAAAGTAAACAAGCCTAGATGTATTCGAAACCAGGAGGACCTACACAAGTTATATATGTGTCCTATTATTGTCAGGATGATTATTAAGTAGACAGTTAATGTAACTCAAATAGATGTCAAGAGAAATGCTTTCAGAATTATTATTGTAAATATCTTGAGGTAAGAATACTAGGAAGATCTAGGCATAGGTGAGACGATAATATTGAGATGGATCTTAGGCAGGGCGCCCACTGGAACGACAAGCGACAGCAACAAGACACGGATTTGTTGCTTTGCTTGTTGCTAGCGTGTATGTCTCTTTATAACCCGTAATATCAAATTGCAAGAAGCCCATTCGTCTGATACGACAGCAACTTGACACCAACTGTTTGTGTTGTGTCGCTCAAAGTGCTGCATGCTCCACTTTTTGTTGTGTCAGTTGTGAGTTGCTCGTATACAAGTGTGAAGATGAGAGACGATCCTGATTTCAATATAACATTTGTTGAACTTATTAAAGAATATCCTTGTCTTTATGATACTACATTGAACCAATACAGTAACAGAAATGTTCAAGATCAGGCATGGCATAGGATTGCCAAGGAATTGTCGGAATCTGGTAAATAATGAATATTGTATTATTAAAAATAAAAACTCATTAAAATTAACAATTGAATTTCCGAACATTTTTTAATGCCATGATAATTTATTTTCTGTCAAGCCCACAATTCACAAAATAGATTACAATAACAGCTCAATTATGAAAATATTAAAGTATTTTTAACTTATGTCAAACTCTTTACACACTTGCCCGCAATAAATAAATAAATGTAAAAGTAACAAGTGAATTTCCGAACAAATGATCGTAGGAAAGCGACTGTGACGTTGCATACGAATCTATGTAATTGAGATATTTACAAATATGCCAACAGCAATTATTAACAGTAATTATAGACTCCTTCATTTATCTATTTTCTTTATTTATTTGTTTTTTTTTGTCTAATGCCACCAGGTTGTCTCTTATGACATTTGTGGCTTTCTTCCCTGGCTTTGGCAGAATTATAATCCATTTCTTAGGTTGGGGCACCTGGAAGGCGGAGTTACGTTACCCCGATGATATGATGGGTGATAAATGATAATGAAGCACCAGGAGAGTTCTTAACCTGAATTCTAGACCATGGGCAACCACAGGAATAAAATTCCCTTTAAGAAAAATTCCTAAGGCTTGACCGGGAATCGAACCCGGGACCTCATGAACTGTAGTCAGAAACGCTGACCACTAGCCCATGAAGCTGGTCATTTTCTTTATTTATTATTTTTTAAAATTTAAATAACTTCATAAATAAATTACTTTCCTTTTTTCTGACATCTTATATTTCTTGCAATTGTTATTTAATACATATTTAATTCTTTGAACACATTAAAAGCACCACTTTCTTCTACATTAGCAAGCCAAAAAGGATGCACCCAGAATCGCCTTTTACGTCTTCTGTTGTAATAATTGATATTAGCTAAATAAACTAGATCGAGAATATCCTCGTCCTCCGACGACATGCTGTACTATGAATCAGTCCAGTGAGCGTCAGGTCACTTTGCTGGCATAGTCCGTGTTGGATCAGTGTATTTGTTGTATCACTATCATATCACGATCATCTTAGTGGGCGCCCGGCCTAAAGGAACTGGACCTCGAATGTATGAAATGGATTCAGTTGCCTGATATGGGCTTAGTGAATGCGGCATTTTACCTACGTGTTTTATAATCCATGTAGTCAGTTACTTAACCTATACAGAAACGTAAGCCCTCTATTGGTGTCCGGCGTAATGCCAGGTCGAGGAATTATTCCAGATGAAGGTACTATTATTATTGAAGGACTGTTGATATATGAAGATGTCAGCTGACCAGCCTCTCGCACCATCACAGGGACTAATGAAATCAAACGAAATGATGGTGCGAATATGGAGAAGTAATGGAATTAAATTTTTGTCAGGGGTAAACGGGAGAAACACGAGAGAACCCGCTATGGGTCCGACCCATCGAGAAGCAAACTTGCGACCCAGAAGTGGAGAGCGTGTCTCCAGCCACTTGTGCCACCAAACTACCTACTTATGCAGCACCCCATTGTTGGAATAGTACACGACATAATGAGGCGAAACTGGTTACAAATAACAGATGAGGTTGCGGCATCAGACGAGGTTATGCAAACTAATGGGATACTACAAGGAGACCCCATCAGCCCGCTACTATTTAACATAATGACGGCTGACATTGGGAAAGCAACGAACGGGACCACGCTGGTAATGTATGCGGACGACATGGCCATTGGGGCAGAAAACAAAGAAGAATTGCAAAAAGGCATAGATGGGATACAACGATGGGCTATGGAAAATGAGTTCAAGATAAACAGCAACAAAGACCGTACAAATGGTTTTCAAGAAAGGAGGAAGAACAGCGGCAAGTGATAATCTAAAACTAGGAGAAGAACCGATAAGAATGGTCAACAAATTCAGATATTTAGGCATAACACTGCAGCCAACAACAAAGTCTTTGAGCGCACATGTGCAGGAGAGAGCAGCAGCAGCTATAAGAGCTATGTGCAGTATCAAAGACATCACATCGTTAAAATTAGTCACAGCCATGAAATTATTCGCATCAGTGATCACCCCGATCGTCACCTACGGGATAGAACTGATATGGGAGAAACTATCGACCAGCGATTTGGAGAGGTTAGAAAAAGTAAAACCAAGATTCATCAAAAAGGCATTAGGTGCAAGCAAATACACACCAAATAGAATGGCCTATATGCTAGCCAGAGAAACCTTCTTCCTAGAGGACCTGAGGCAAAGGATACTACTGCCAGCAACGGAGCCATATAAGAAAGTCATCGAAAAAAAGAAACAGAGAGAAAAAGAGATCGACGAAGATTTTTTCTACGCCTCAGATGCCATGGTAAACAGAGAGTGGACTGGAAGTAACCAACCACAAAGGCACAGAATCATAGGTTTAGCAACACACGGATATCATCACAAAATGTGCAAAAATACAAAATTCCACCAACCAAGTGATTCGTGTGAATGCAAGATATGCGACCAAAAGTGTGAGCGATACCATTACAAACAACGCAGAATATGGACAGGATCACTGAACGAACTCATAAAAGACAAATCATAAACTTATAACTTAATGCTCTTTCGAGTGCCTCTTACCAATTTATTATGCAGTATAAAAGCTAAATTTCAATGACATTGGAACTACAGGCTTTGTCTTCTAAAATTAAATGAGCATTAATGAGGATCGAAATAGCTACCACCGGAAAGTGAGTAAACCATAGCCGATCGACTTTCTAAAATGTATTAGCAAAATAATACAATTATGTAAAAAGTTGACTAAGGTGTTAGGTTGAATTCGCGAATGTCATTTTTCATTGGTAAACCGCAGCGGTTGAAGAAAATGCTGGGTTCAAATTATATTACAAGGGTGCATATAATCATAATCACATATTCATAAACACATATAATAGTAGCTGCACATGTGTTATTACTTAATTGTAATATTATTGTGTTTTCTTTATGTAATTGTAAGGTTAATGTTTTTAGTGTATAATGCTATTGTGTTATTATTTAATTGTAATATTATTATTGTGTTTTCTTTATGTAATTGTAATGTTATTGCTATTGTGTTATTACTTACTTGTAATATTATTGTGTTTTCTTTATGTAATTGTAATGTTAATGTTTTTAGTGTATAATGCTATTGTGTTATTATTTAATGGTAATATTTTTATTGTGTTTTCTTTATGTAATTGTAATGTTATTGCTGTTTTTGTTTATTTTTCTTTACACTAGTACCAATTATTACTTTATTGTAACGGACTGTCAACAGCACGTACGGCTTACTGCCCGTGCGACCCATATTTGTAAATAATATTGTAAATATCTTACTTTTTGTCTAATAAAGTCCTACTACTACTACTATGTAATAAGTCTTCCTCCGAGGAATATTTCGAGAAATAAACAGGACGAAAATCCTACAAATAAAAAATAAGAAGAAGAAGACATTCATAAAGCAATTAAATAACTACATCTACAATGGTTTAACAGCCCAGTGATGGACCTTAGAATCTCTTTTGTTAGGAGTTACTACCTCTCCACGGTATCTTTACCTTGTCGTGGTGGAGTGGCTTGCGTGATTAAATGATCCTGAGAGCTATGCCGGCGGTAGCATTGCTGCCGATAGGGTCGAAGGTGATAAGCCAGACGAAAAAAGTACCTTGGTCGAAAGAGTGACGATCTTTCACCGTAAAAATACAACCGTCAAGAAATGCGGACATGGGTTCAACTGGGTAAAATTTTCCGGAGGTCTGGAGGAAAGGAGATTACAAGTATTTGAGAATAAAGTACTTAGGAAACATTTTGGACCAAAGAGAGATGAACAGACAGGAGAATGGAGAAGACTACATAACAATGAACTACATGGTCTTTATAGGAAGCCAGATATAATAACAACAGTTAAGTCTCGTAGACTGTGATGGGCAGGACATGTTGCACATATGGGGAATGAAAGACTTGCATGGAAGGTTCTTGTAGGAAAGCCAGAGGGAAAATGCCCAGTGCGTAGACCAAGAATGAGGTGGGAGAATAACATTAACTATGATTTGAGGGAAGTAGATTATACAGGGAATGATTGGAAAGTATTAGCTCAGGATAGGGGTGTATGGAGAACGTATGTCCGCGCGGCCATAAACCTACGGGTTCGATAGTGCCAGTGAGTAAGTAAGTAAGTAGGAGTTACTACACTAAGTTAATTTAGTTAATCTGATCCGATTGAGGGTCTTTCCACTTTTCAGCAGTTGCCCTTTTTACCAGCCGGCTGCTGGCCCTTCACATCCACATGTGTCAATCACAGAGGTAGGTGATCAACAGCCAGTGTAGGGGTGACATGTGGTTAGCATGTCGAGTCCCCCAGCCGTTATAGCTGGTTCCTCAACCTGGAGCCGCTACTTATTGTGGCTACCCAATTGCCTCTCGATGCTGGGTGGGCACCGGTCCCATACTGGTCGAAATACCATGAGAAAATTTCTTCCCCCATGGAGACTCGAACCAGCGCAAGTCCCGTAGCTCTGCGCCAAGGCTTCCTACCTTAACCGCTCGGCTACGGCGCAGGACTAGTTAATCTTATTTCGGTAAAGATGGTGTGCGGTAAACATACTGACTTAATGAGACATCTATTAGGCAACTAAAGTATTATTAGGGTCAAGGAGGTCGGTAAATTTTCCTTAGAGGCATCTTTATTCAGGCTTAAGGATCTTTTACGAATTTAAAATCTTCAGGCTTGGGATGCACGGCTTAAATTTCCTCCTAGAGGACTCTATCCTTGGATTTATGCATCTTAAAAAATTGAATCGACCCCGTCAAGATTTGAACCTGTGGCCTTCGGGACCAGAGTCAAGGAACATAATTTCTACTCCACTGCGGCCTCCAAAATCATTAAAGATAAATTTCAAATCTTCTATATAAAAATATAGCAGCCGAATAGCCGTACAGCACGAATTTGTAACCTTAATTATCTTCCAAAGTTGATTTTTACGTGAGAAAAGGTCCCGTAAGCCATTAGCAAATTTTTCCACGTAAAATTAAAATTGGTGAAAAATTGAGGCTTACATGAACTAAAATTTATTTAGTTATCCATCCATGCATAGTAATTCTGCCCGAAGGCAGGTCTTTCACTGCAGACTTAGCATTTTCATGCTATTCTTTTAGCTTTACTAGGAAATTGTAGGTGTGGTAGCTTCCCGTTGCTTTCCACACCGGTGAAGGATGATGATGATGATGATGACGATGATGGCCATATGATTTCGGGGACCGTTTGGGCCTTAAGGTTTTCCTAACATTTGTCTTACAGGTGA
This sequence comes from Diploptera punctata, assembly GCA_030220185.1. Taxonomy (NCBI): domain Eukaryota; kingdom Metazoa; phylum Arthropoda; class Insecta; order Blattodea; family Blaberidae; genus Diploptera; species Diploptera punctata. The sequence continues at coordinate 183,538 of JASPKZ010008259.1, read as the reverse complement.
GGAAAAACCCCGATAAAAACCTCACCCAGAAAAACTGCCCCGACCGGGGATCGGACCCGAGCCCGCTGCGTGACAAGGCAGCACGCTACCTCGAGACCACAGCGGTGGACTATTTAGTTATAATATCTTAAAAATCCACATAATTGAGCGTATTGACTCAAGCGGAATAATTTGAAACTGGTATTGAGGAGGTCCCACCAGAGTGTAGCTTTTCTCAAATGTCAAGGGAAATCTGTGATTGTAATTGCATTACCCGAGCCCATTGCATCGTATCCACCATTTCAGATTTCCGTTTAAAAGCCGTAAGAGTGATCCAAACTCACGGCATAAATTCCTAGACGCGATATATGAAAACGTTTATAAATACGAATGAATTTTGAGGCCAGACATTCACTCAGCCTCCTCCCTAAATAATTAATAATCGGGAAACAACAGTTTCAAGCTATTTGTGGTACAATAAATAGAACATTGAATAATAAAGCCCATAAACAAACAAAAATTAAAATTTTATAAAACAATGGCTGTCCCTGTCCTTTTGTATGGGAGTGAATCTTGGATTACCACTACCAAACAAGAAAGTAAAATCCAAGCAGCCGAGATGAAATTTTTAAGAACAGTAAAAGACTGCACTAGAATGGACCAGATAAGAAACGAGGATATCCGTGAAGAACTGCAGATCTACTCCATAAAAGAAAAAATATTTAACAACAAGATACAGTGGAAAGAACATGTAGAAAGAATGGAAGAAAGTAGATTACCAAATAAAATCTTCCATTATTTTCCAAGAGGAAGAAGAGATGTCGGACGTCCTCGGAAGAGATGGTCTTAGATCTATTTGTGAAGATGGAACAGACAAGTCTTGCCTAAACCAGGAAGTGAAGAAGAAGAAAGAGAAAATCAATTTATAAGTAACTGAATAAATCATCGGACCTTAATTATATTCAAAAATTATATTCAAAAATTATATTCAAACAAATCAGAAATACAAGTCGAATACAATTATATCTATCTCTATCTTCGGGTTTTTACAGCTGCTGCCGTCTTCCCGTGCCAAACCTCCAAAGCCTACGGTCTTGGGCATCTTTGGTGCTTAGCCCTCTAGCTTGCATTACTCTCTTCATGTTTTCTTTCCATGTTAACCTTGGTCTTCCTCTTTTCTTCTTTCTGTTCGGATGCCATTCATATAGTTGCTTCGGTCATCGCTCATCTTCCATTCTTAAAACATGTCCTAACCACTTTAATTCCTTCTCCTCAATTCTTTCAATTATGCTTTCTTCTGCTTCCATTATGTGTCTAATTTCCTTATTTGTGACACGTTCTAATTTAGACTTTCTGGCACTCTTTGATTGATTTGGTCTTTTAGCATTTTGTTTTTTTTTTCTAATGTGTGGGGAGCTGGCCCACAGCATAAACCCCCAACCTGGAGGACCAGGAAAATTTCTGTCTGGGTTTTCTTCCCATAACCTTTGAAGATCCCTCTTCACCGCAAGGCAGCATTTCTCTATTTCCCTTAGATATAGGGTTGCCTCTTCCGCCAGATCCGCCGTGATGAAGGACTCCTTCTGCGCCGACTCTGCCGTTGAGGTCTTCACCGTAACCCTGGCTTACAGAGTACTATCAGTCGGAGCCAACTGAACCCTGGTTTTTTAACTAGGTTGTTACTCCTCCCCCTCCTCCTTTCTCATCCGGGCTTGGGACCGGCCATGGCGGAGTTGAATACAATTATATAATTATTAATAAAAAATTAAATGTTCCCGTGGAATTAATATGATGAAATAAGAAACATTCAGTTATGAGTAATGTAGGAAACAGGCTGATGACTGTAACGCACTCTATTGTATTTTGATGGGCTCGAGACACGATCTAATGATCTAAAGAATCCTTTACAGTCCAGAGGATTAGATGCATTTTATTCAGCCAGTTACAACTGACAATACCTAAGCTTTGTCCGCTGGACTGTTGAATGCAATAGGAAATATATTGCTGGGAATTTTTGAAACTCAGCAAACGGGAGTTTTTACATAGGATGATGCAAACAAATTAGAGGCGAAAGAAGCCACCAGAAAGTTCTAGAATCAATATTGGAAGCCAAGCCTTTTACCAAATTAGTCGGAATTCCCGGGCTTTCGCATAAACTTACGTTCCAACTATATCTAAATCTCAAAAGAAGGAAGGTCCTAAAGACAATCGTTGACGTCACAGTCAATAACGTGCCCTCAAAGCCCTTCTATCCTAAAATTATAAACAAATGTAGCATTGATCTGTAATTTTACATTTCAAGGGGGTGTATCATATGGTCTCAAGATATGGAAGGGGCCAACGCGAGCTCACCTCATGGCTATAGTCCGTGAGGGCTAAAGTGTCTAGAATATTTCAGAAAGAGAAAGAGAGTACTCGCCATCTTCTTTCTCACTGATACGCATATCTCTTCACGGTGACAGCGGTAGGGCAGACACTCCCTGCAGTGAACATAGATCAGTGGTGGCATTCCCTTCTTCTAAAGATACTTCCTGGCAAGTTTCTATGTCTTCATTTTCAGTTTCATCGTCATCAAGCACAATACTCAATACAATATTTAAAGTTACAGCTAAACTTTCTAACTCAGATGCCATTTTGTTAAATTTTTAATTTTACACTAATATAATATCTCACTCACTCTCACAAACTACAAACGAACTCTGTAACAGCGTTGTGCCCAACCAGTTCATTTGGAAAAGTAGTTCGTTCACTCGCACTCACTTTTGTGAACCATTCAATTGAACTAGTTCGTTCACAAAATTTAGCGAAGCCCTTCTTCATTCATTCGCCAAGCAAAAAAAAAAAAAAAAAAAAAAAAATCATTTCTGCATATTGAAAAAAACTTTACCGTATCACCAACAGATGGCATAGCTATGTCCATTCGAAACCCGCACGGATTCTCCAGGAAGAGACGAATCTGGGTGACTTGACGTAATCCTTTATCTAAGTCTATAAATAACAAATGTGTTTTAGGTTTTTTTTACAAGTTATTACAGTTAAACTAAATCTACGATCTTGTCGACTTTTCTCAACGAGATATAACCGTGTCCGCACGATCCTTGCGTATTCCTGGACTAAGAGCATCTCATCCTACCGCAACCCACTGAGCTACGCGAGGTCCTCGACTAAAAGAGGAATCCTTTCTAATTCCTGGGCCCACTAAATCCCTTCTTACCGTAAACCCTATATCTACCAAGAACCAATATGTTGTAATTTACAGAACTTTCTGGCAACAATTGTCGCAAAATTTAACTAAAAAATGAATATTTTTACCAATGCTTTATTTGCACCTCGAACAAATCAATAAATTTAAATATTTAAGATGTGATTTATCAATATTGAAAATTAACCAAAATTTTAACAAATAATATAACACATTGTATTCAAATAATTTATTATATATATTTGAATTTTGAGGATGGAAATTAAATTATACCTGGTAATTTTATTTCGAAATCGAAGCAACTCTAAGGTAAGAAAACTTAGGTATTTATATACTAATACTAGACGTCCCGGCCACACGTTGCTGTGGCTAAGGTATACGTTAAAAATTTAAGTTACGTTGATGTCTTTCAGCCAGATTACTTAAAAGTATACACATGAATTAAACACTGAACACACTTAAATTATGAAATAATCAATATTTGTAATTCAATTGAAATTCGCGGTTGCAACAAAAAGCACAGTCATCTGGATCTCTCTTTGTTAAATAATAAACCAATTACCTTACCAAACTACCTTACACCGCCATCTGCTAGAATCGTATGGAACTCACAGATAATTACACCGCCATCTGTTAGAATCGTATGGAACTCACAGATAATTCTAACTCTTTAAATAATAAACAAATAATTTGCAATAAAAAATAATGCGACTATAAATTTAGTTATAAACAACCGTAGGTCTCAAGTTGGATCAAACTGCACACAGTGTGCAAAATTTTATCAAAATCGGTTCAGTAGTTTGGGATTCCATCGCGGACAAATAACGTGACACGAATTTTATATATATATATATATATATATATATATATATATATATTAGCTGATACTCGGCGTGCCCTGCTACCCCTAAATAAATTACATGTTTTTGCATTTAATTCAAAAAAGTAAAAGGAAAAATAAATATAAATTGATATCGTTATTATTTTTAGATACCCCGTGCTGTTTACCCGGCGTGCCCGGGATTCTACGCATCCACATGTACTTGGTATAGATGAGCAGAAAGACAAAATTCGTTATTTTGAGTTATCCATAAAAGAATACCCGCCGTGCGCTGCTACGCTTGCCCGGAAATCTACTTATACCGATATTCTTGACATGAATGAAAGACAAAAATTGTTATTGTGAGTTATCTTTAAAAGATAAACATATCTGTCGTGGATTTTTCTGTAGAGTGTTTTTGAGATATTCAATTTTGTGTACAATAATTTTGTGAATTTGTTATGGTGTAGGCAGCGAAAGCCATATAAGTTTACAAAAGGCGACATTTTTTTCACGTTTTCACTACAGAAGGAGATTTTAAGTGTGGACGACTTGAGCATTAAAACTCTCTTATAACCTATGAGTTAACCTTCCCGGGAAAATCCTGAACATTTTGCAAATAGCCCCATGAAAATCGGATGAATGGTATGGCAGCACATGCTTGCCCTGGAATCTACTACTTATCGCGATCTCCTTGGCATCGATCAAAGACAAGAATGGCTATTGTGTGTAAAAGATAAATATATGCTGTCGCGGACTTTTTTTCGAGGTTTTTGAGATATTCAATTTTGTGTACACTAATTTTGTGTATTTGTTATGGTTTAGGCAGTGAAAGTCATTTAAGGGTAAAAAAAGGGAGTTTTCACGTTTTTCACTACAAAGGGTATTTTTATGGGTGTAGGAGTTGAGTATCTCAACTCTCCTATAGCCTACGCTCATCACGGGAATCTCCTGAACATTTTGCAAAAAAAACCAAAACAATCGGATCAACGGTACGGCCGCTCATAAAGTACGAAAAAACAAACAAACAAACATTCATTTTTATATATTAGATATATATATATATATTTATTTATTTTATATTTATATTTGTAGAATAGGCCATTACATATTTACCCTTGACTTCTCCATGATGGTGGTGATATCAAAACATGAATAAAAACTTCTGAGATGAAATTTATAAAAAAAAAAGAGCATACGGAATAAAATGAGAAGTGGAGGTACAAGTAAATAATTGAGATTAAAGTCAAGTACAGAAGAATACTTTAATAACTGCACACATAACTTGTTATATCATCCATTTTGGCCGTCTATGACTCCAAGGACTTCTTCATAGTTCAAAAGAAAGGCAAAATAACGGACATCCCTAACTAGAAGGCTATACGTAAAGGTCACATATTCAGGACTAGATGATTTTCGTTCATTGCGGAACTGTGTAAAAACCAAATGCTTGAATATGCGCAATAAGATTAAGAACAAAAAGAATATTATGAAAGTGACCCAAGTAAACTATGTATTACCATATTTTAACTTGATACGAAACATTGTAATAGTATAGGTCTGTCTTGTCCAGAACAATTTAGAAATGATTTGTGACTAAAATATTTATAATTAATTGAGTCAGGCATAACTTTCCGGAAATTCAAAATATGCAAGATAAAACGATAAATCTTACTAGTGATTCCGCTAAAAGAATCAGCAATCAATCTGGCAATAATATCTGTCCAGTTAAAACAACAGATATACTTTTACTGTTTACCGTGGTTTCAATTGGACAGAACTGTATCTAAGATTAATTGCTAAATATTTCAGCGGAATTACTACTAAAGGTACATAGTTTTATTTTGTGTGAAATATGAACTGTAAAGAACAGACGGTTTGCCCTGAATTAAGAGTGATCACAAAGGTATGTAAATAAATGTGTGTGTTTTTTGTGTGTGTGTGGGTGTTTTGTGTGTGTGTGTTTTGTGTGTGTGTGTTTTGTGTGCGCGTGTGTGTTTTGTGTGCGCGTGTGTGTTTTGTGTGCGCGTGTGTGTTTTGTGTGCGCGTGTGTGTTTTGTGTGCGCGTGTGTGTTTTGTGTGCGAGTGAGTGAGTGAGTGAGTGAGTGAGTGAGTGAGTGAGTGAGTGAGTGAGTGAGTGCGTGCGTGTGTGCGTGTGTGTGCGCGCGCATGCACCGGCATAACTCTAAAACACTGGAGCAATTTCAACCAAATTTTGTACATACACAGGGTGCAGCGTAAGTCAATTAACCGAAAATGCAAATATATTATTTTCTGTAGCTTACAACACCTATACAAAAAACAACTACAAAAATTGTTCAAAGTGACCTCCATTGTCGTTTAAGCAGTAGAGTTTGAGATTATATTCTGAAGGTCCCGTACTCAAACCCCAGTTTCAACCAATCTATTTTTTTTCCCCTTGCAACTACGTGCAGTGGTTAACTGAGTTACGCAGCATTCTGTATAATTCACGATCTGGTAATGTGGCTGTAAGGGGTAAAATATTCCTAGCTCCGATAGTGGGTTCAGAGAGGAGTTGAAATGAAAAAAAAAATCGGAAACGATATATATCTGTGTGTGTGTGTGTTGTGTGTGTGTGTGTGTTCCAGCATACGTCTAAAACACCTGAGTAATTTCAAACAAAGTCAACATGCATATAACTTAAAATCCAAATAGATTCCAAAAAGTTATACAATCCCTATGACGGGGTTTATGTGGGGTGACATCTAACCCGATATTAGTGTTAAATTAATATTTTTTTGGAATGCTAAACTTATTAATGGTAGTCCCAGCGACATTTGGAATCCAACTTTGACACCTAGCATCCGTAAGGGAGGTGAGGGGTTCATTAAGGATGAAAAATAATTTACAAAAAGGATCGAGATTATTGTTTAACATATGTTTTTCGCGAATTCTAAATTGATTGTTACAATTCAGATGGCAATTAAGCCTACGTTTTACCCTAGCACCCAAATGGGGATAAAAGGTGTGAGAAATAATATTTCAAAAGTTGCCTAGATCAGCGTCCTTAAGCGCTGCAAAAGTGCTTTAGCGCTTTATGTGCAGCGTATCATTCAGCGGTAAATACAGTAAAGCAACCTTGCAGCTATTTCAGTGAAGAAAGAGTAGATTGCAGACAGACGAAACCGCTGCACTCATTTTGATTGGATTTTTCATTCAGTTAAAAGATGGCGTCGTTATTTATAAACTATTTATGTTTTGATCTACATAATCTGAATTATTTACATCTGGATGATAGCTGAACTATTGGATATGGCTATCACGTTTAGACGAATACTTTAAAAGAAAATATATTAAGTAAACTCCTAAAAACGCCTGGCGCGACAGGCCTAGAGGACCCTTAGCCTACCAGCTGGTTGCTGGCCTCACATCCACATGTGTCAATCACAGAGGTAGATGATCATCAGCCAGTGTTGGGGTGACATGTGGTCAGCATGTCGAGGCCCCCAGCCGTTAAAGCTGGTTTTCTCAACCTGGAGCCGCTACTTATTGTAGCCTCACGATGCTGGGTGGGCACCGGTCCCTACTGACCGAAATACCATGAGACAATTTCTTCCCCCATGGAGACACGAACCAGCGCAAGTCCCGTAGCTCTGCGCCTAGGCTTGCTGCCTTAACCACTCGGCTACGGCGCGGGACTGTAAAACTCCTAAATACAGTGATAATATTAATACTATTATTCACATTAGGTTTCTAACCTCTTCATTGGATTTAGATCAATGACTGGACTAATGACTTTTAATTAAAATAAATCACTGAAAATTATATTCCAAAGTAATGTATTGATTAGTAGGCTTACCCTAAGGCGAAGTTAATTACAATATTGTTATTTTGAAGTTACATAAAATAATGATAATCTTAAATGATTATTGATAATAAGTTTGAGTTTGGTATCTTTCACAAACCATCTCATACTGATACCACTATCCATAGTTCTTCTCTTCACCCATATACTCATAAGATGGCAGCCTTTAATAGTTACATTCATAGACTTTTAAATATCCCTCTTTCACCCTTGGAATATAATAATGAATTGAATATTATTAAACAATTGGCTGTTAATAATGGCTACGACCCTGAAATTATAGAATGTTTAATTAAGAAGGTTCATTACAAACAAGCAATTAACAAAGTTTTTCCTTTACCCAAAGAAAACGTAAAGAAATATGTCGTAATGTCATACATAGACCCACTTTCAAATAAAATATCTAAACACTTTAAAAAGTTGAACATTAATGTGGCATTTAAAACTAATAGAACTCTACAAAATATAATAAAAAACAATAAAACCAAAACAAAAAAAGAAAAATTATCAGGTATATATAAATTGAAGTGTGGTACATGTGACAATGTCTATATAGGACAAACTGGTAGACCTTTTATCTCTCGGATAAAGGAACACATGAGAGCATATAACAGAAATTTAGAAAATTCAAAATATGCTAACCACCTATTCCAATTTAATCATTGTTTCGATCGAAATTTTGAAATTTTACATATTTGTGATAAGGGTAAGAAGTTAGATCTTTTGGAGGCTGTAGAAATTAATAAATTTAAAAGTAGTAAAAAACTGTTAAATTCTCAACTTGATTTGAATGAATCCCCTTTGTTAAATTTAAAAATTTAAATAAATATTGTTGTATTGTTGCTTAGATCAGTTGGAACACAATTCATAATAATTTGTTAACATGTCTGAAGAAGGTACAGTGTACCGAAACAGCTGTCACTGAATTATATAATAAATATGAAAATCAAATAAAACTACGTTTTATTTGTATTTAGTTATTAAATGATTGTGTTCATGGGGTTATTTTCCTGTGGTTGTCGAACCAATTTCCTTTAAATAAACTAACTCACTGGCACTATCGAACCCATAGCCACACGGGCCTAAGTGCTCCATACACATCCCTATCCGAGCTATGTTTTCCAAGTCATCCCCTGTATAATTTATTTGACTCAACTTACTTACTTACTCACTGGCACTATCGAACCCGTAGGTTCATGGCCGCACGGACATAAGCTCTCCATACATCCCTATCCTGAGCTAATGCTTTCCAATCATTCCCTGTATAATCTACTTCCCTCAAATCATAGTTAATGTTGTTCTCCCACCTCATTCTTGGTCTACCAACTGGGCGTTTTCCTTCTGGCTTTCCTACAAGAAGTTTCCATGCACGTCTTTCATTCCCCATACGCGCAACATGTCCTGCCCATCGCAGTCTACGGGACATAACTGTTCTTATTATATCTGGCCTCCTATAAAGACCATGTAGTTCATTGTTATGTAGTCTTCTCCATTCACCTGTCTGTTCATCTCTCTTTGGTCCAAAAATTTTCCTAAGAACTTTATTCTCAAATACTCGTAATCTCCTTTCCTCCCTTAAAGTAAGAGTCCATGTTTCGCACCCATATAATATAACTGGTAGAATAATAGTTTTATATATTTTCAGCTTAACATTTTTTGAAAGGAGGTGGGACATCAAAAGTCTCTGCAATGCATAATAGCATGCATTTCCAGAATTGAGCCTATGTATAATTCTTTGTGCATCTCATTCCTATTTGTGATTATTGTTCCTAGGTATTTGAATTCAGCCAATTCCTCAAAATTTCCCTCATTTGTCATTAGCTGTCCATTTCCATTATATAAATGTATTTCTACGTGTGACCATATATTTAGTTTTACTGATATTTACTTCCAGTCCTAATTTCTTAGTGTTACTCAATAGTGTGTGCGTGTTGGCCTTTAGTATCTCCTCGCTATCGGCCAGTAGTACTACATCATCAGCATAAACTAACAGCTTATTAATACCATTCAGTTGTAGGCCTTCCTCATTCTCTAAAGATTTAATGGCATGCTCTAGTACAAAATTAAATAGTAGAGGAGATAGTGCAAATCCTTGCTTCAACCCATTCTGGATTTCAAAAGTTTCTGAAAACTGTTTGCCTACACGCACCCTACTCATTGAGCGATTTAGACACATTCGTATAAGTCTAACTAACTTTTTAGGAATTCCGAACTCCAGCAGGATACTATATAACTTCTCCCTCTTAATTGAATCATATGCTTTTTTGAAGTCTACATATAGTTTGATGTACAGTACCATTATATTCCCATTTCTTTTCTAAAATCTGTCTTGTACTAAAAATCTGATCTGTTGTAGACCTGTTTCTTCTAAATGCACATTGATGATCTCCTAGAATGTCATCAATATAGGGAGTAAGTCTGCTTACTAATATATTTGTTAGAATTTTGTACGAAGTTGAAAGTAATGAGATGCCCCTATAGTTGTTGCAATCAGTTTTATCTCCTTTCTTATAAATTGGTACGATAATTGACTCCTTCCATTCATCTGGAAGAGCTTCTTTTTCCCAAATCATAGTAAGCAACCAGCGTATCTTGTCCATCAATTTTTCTCCCCCTGATTTTATCAGTTCTGCTGGGATCTCATCTGAACCTGATGCTTTATACATCTTCAATTTTTCAATTGCCATTTCAACCTCTAATGCACTTGGCTCTGCGACTAGCATTTCTGCTGTCTGTAACTTATCCTCCTCAATGTCCTGTTCTGTATGTACATTTAATAGCTGATTAAAATAACTTTTCCATCTATTTAATATACTCTTGGAATCTGCAATCAATTTATTTGACTCAAATCTTGATTAATGTAATTCTCCCACTTCATTCTTGGCCTACCTTCTGGGCGCTTTCCTTCTGGTTTTCCTTGAGTTTCCATGACCCTCTTTCATTCCAATTCGTGCCACATTCCTGACAATCGCAGTGTACAAGACTTAACTGTTCTCTGGTTTCCCATATAAATTATGTAACTCACTGATAAGTAACCTTCTCCATTCGCCTCTCTGTTCATCTCCCTTTGGTCCAAAAATATTCCTATGAATGTTATGTTAATAAAAATCGTAATCCTTCCTCCTCCCTTAAAGTTAGTCCATGTTTCCACTCCATACAATATATAACTGGGAGATTCCACAGTTTTCGGGTCGCTAAGGAGATTTATGGTAGTGCATATGACATGTAAACCCAAGCTTTACCCCTATTATATGTACGGGTTAGAAGGTGGGAAATAATATGTCTAAAATGACCTTTATTAATCTCTAACCCACAGTTTTCGGAGTCGTTAAAATCATTGTTCACAATGCCGATGTCAAATACAGGTTTGATCCCTAACTTCCCTAACGGGTTTAGAGGAATAATAAAGAGTAAAAATGAAATTTCAAAAAGTGACCAAGGTTAGTGTCCAATTCGAAGTTTAACCCCTAGCACACCTATCGTGGTGATCAGGGGTGATGTATTAGTACCGTATCCATAATTTTCGGGGTCACTGAATTGAAATGTGACACTCCCAATGACATTTATTGACATAATGACATAATGACATAATTTGTTAACATGTCTGAAGAAGGTACAGTGTACCGAAACAGCTGTCACTGAATTATATAATAAATATGAAAATCAAATAAAACTACGTTTTATTTTTATTTAATTAATGACATTTAAGTTCAAATTCAGCCCAACTGCATTGTGGTAAGAGGAGGAGGAGGGGGGGGAGGAGGAAAAGTACATATTTTCCGAGAATAGTGTCGAATCCACAGAATTTGGGGTCACCAAGTCATTTGTGCGAAGACAATATTCGAGATCAATATCCGGGCAATCGGGTAGTTACAAAAATAAAATAATAAATTCCTGGGTGTCATAGGGGGGAATTGGATTATAAAAGGTGCTATACAATTTCAAGGAAAGCCATAGAAATATGTCCATATATAGAATTTTAAAATATCTGACTAAATTATTACATTAGAATTTTTTTTTCAAATGTCCCAGGTGTTGTCTTTCGACATACCTGGTTTCTCTCCTGGTATGGCGTACTTGTAACCCACTTTTGAGGTTGGGGCGCCTGGAAGGCGGGGTTACGTTGTCCCGATGATATGATGGGTGGTGGTGATGATAGTGGTGCGCCAGGAGAGTTCCTAATCCTAAGCTTAACCTAAGATGAATATGAATGATGATGATTGCGATGGCCATATGATTTTCGGGGACCGCTTGGGCCTTAGAGTTTTCCTGACATTTGTATTACAGGTAAAGAAAAACCCCGATAAAAACCTCACCCAGAAAAACTGTCCCGACCGGGGATCGAACCAGGGCCCGCTGCGTGACAAGTCAGCACGCTACCCCGAGACCACAGCGGTGGACTACATTAGAATTCTATACACGCCAGAAATGTCATAAAATACAACCTGGTGGCATTTGACAAAAAAAATCTATACAGTCTCTGATCCGAGGCTTGATCCTCGGGACTGCGAGCAATGTATAAGATACACCTTGAAGTGGGTTACTAGCCCGTTTTCATGGCGAATTTATTATTCGGGGTCTCCTCTCAAGGCCGATTGTCTTCACCCAGCTTCCAGAGCTCAGCCTGTCCCGTTTTATTTGGGAGTTCTCTCTCCTAGATGGGTTGTCATGCAGGACTAACGAACCCCATCTGCCCGTTGTGGATTATTCTTCGCATCCTCTCTCGTCTTATAGGCCAGGAGCTTACGCTTCCTGGCTCTATCGTTTGGATCAATGAGTATTGGGCACCTCCGCCACGACATGGCGATAATAGACCTTGAAGTGGGTTGCTAGCCCGTTTTCATGGCGAGTTTATTATTCGGGGTCTCCTCTCAAGGCCGATTGTCTTCACCCAGCTTCCAGAGCTCAGCCTGTCCCGTTTTATTTGGGAGTTCTCTCTCCTAGATGGGTTGTCATGCAGGACTAACGAACCCCATCTGCCCGTTGTGGATTATTCTTCGCATCCTCTCTCGTCTTATAGGCCAGGAGCTTACGCTTCCTGGCTCTATCGTTTGGATCAATGAGTATTGGGCACCTCCGCCACGACATGGCGATAATAGACCTTGAAGTGGGTTGCTAGCCCGTTTTCATGGCGAGTTTATTATTCGGGGTCTCCTCTCAAGGCCGATTGTCTTCACCCAGCTTCCAGAGCTCAGCCTGTCCCATTTTATTTCGGAGTTCTCTCTCCTAGATGGGTTGTCATGCAGGACTAACGAACCCCATCTGCCCGTTGTGGATTATTCTTCGCATCCTCTCTCGTCTTATAGGCCAGGAGCTTACGCTTCCTGGCTCTATCGTTTGGATCAATGAGTATTGGGCACCTCCGCCACGACATGGCGATAATAGATACAAGAAAGAAAATTACAACTTCTGTGTTTAGAAAAATTATAGAAGTATCAGAATTTAATTATTTGATTGTATTAATAACAAACACAAAAATTTAATAAAAGAAGTAATGAAATAAGCTGATAAAGCAGCACAAATGTCAGGATATGTGAAAGCTTTAATTTAGTGCAACAAACATGTCAATAGAAACCATATACAAAACGATAGACCAAAGAGTTACCGTATATGGTGCAGAAACTAGGGCTGATACAACAAAAACTAAACAATTAACAAGCACATGTGAAATGAAGATCTTAAGAACTATTTAGAGGAAAACATTATTTGATAAAATACACAACACAGAAATTAGGGGACAAATGTCATATTCAAAACGTAACCAAATATATTATAGATAGACGAAAATATTGGAAAGGTCATATAGAAATAATGGAAGACAACTGACTTGCAAAAAGAGCTAAAGAAGATAGATCGATGGACGGGAGAAGAGCAAGAGGGAGACCAGCCAAAAGATGGATTGACAGTGGAGGCACATTCAATACGTCTTCCTCCGAGGAGTGATTTTGGAAATAAACAGAATGAAAATCCTACAAAATATGACAAGAAAAAAGAAGAGTAAGGAGAATTCTATAGTTTTAACTTAGATTTACTTTGTATCATATATTACTAAGTTTTTTTTTCTCCTTAATAGTAAATACAATTTTTATAATCAAATAAACAAAATAAATATTTTCGTTTTGTACAATCAAAAAGGCCTACAAACTCAGACACAACTATAATTTTGCTATTACGTATCTTCACACAGCCTGAGTTACTTACTTACTTACTTACTTACTCACTGGCACTATCGAACCCGTAGATTCATGGCCGCGCGGACATAAGCTCTCCATACATCCCTATCCTGAGCTAATGCTTTCCAATCATTCCCTGTATAATCTACTTCCCTCAAATCGTAGTTAATGTTATTCTCCCACCTCATTCTTGGTCTACCAACTGGACGTTTTCCCTCTGGCTTTCCTACAAGAAGCTTCCATGCACGTCTTTCATTCCCCATACGTGCAACATGTCCTGCCCATTGCAGTCTACGAGACTTAACTGTTCTTATTATATCTGGCTTCCTATAAATACCATGTAGTTCATTGTTATGTAGTCTTCTCCATTCACCTGTCTGTTCATCTCTCTTTGGTCCAAAAATTTTCCTAAGTACTTTATTCTCAAATACTTGTAATCTCCTTTCCTCTCTTAAAGTAAGAGTCCATGTTTCGCACCCATATAATATAACTGGTAGAATAATAGTTTTATATATTTTCAGTTTAACGTTTTTTGAAAGGAGTTGGGACATCAAAAGTCTCTGCAATGCATAATAGCACGCATTTCCAGTATTGAGCCTATGTTTAATTTCTTTGTGCATCTCATTCCTATTTGTGATCATTGTTCCTAGGTATTTGAATTCAGCCACTTCCTCAAAATTTCCCTCATTTGTCATTAGCTGTCCATTTCCATTATACAGCCTGAGTTACTAAGTCATAAAATGTATTTAAATTAAAAAATAAAATAAACTGAATATATTTCAAAATATTAAATTGTAACAGTAGAAGAATTAATTCTTTATAGGCCTAGTTATAATAATCATCATATATAATTTAATATAATTTGTCAAATTTTTAGTAAGTAGGCCGTATATATTTCGAAATTTAATTTAACGCAGATTAAATAAATAGTGTTAATTTATATTTAAATTAATTCCGTTCTCAAATAATTTAATAATTCTGTGAACAGAAGTAATTACACATACGGAGAAATAAAATTTAAATATTAATTATTTATTTGTATATAAAGTCAAAGTGTAAGGCGGCTCCGTGGCGCATGGTCGTTAGACGCTCGCTTCTCCAGTTAGTGTCCTGAAAAGCAAATAAACTCTTAATACTCATTTGAATGAAAACAACTTTATTTGTGCTGATAATAAACAGAAAGAGTTTTTCTCGCTTCATCTTAAACTTTTTTAACATCTTATACAGAGTATTACATGAACGAATGTAGTGGAAGAAAAAGTAACTACAAAGTTTGTTAAACACAGAAGTTGTTGGAAACTCTGCCGGAACACCTATCAAGTAAATGCCAACTGAAGGGAAACGAACCGAAGGCAAAGATCTCATTCATCTCCAGCAGACTGCTTTGTCACTTCAGGTCACCTTTTGTTAAAGGTCACATCCTCCTCCGGTTAACGTATTGCCACTTGTCAAAGTTAAATGTAGTACGAGCTTGTTATCAACAGTACAACTAACTTATTTCTCGCATAGAAGCACAATTTCCTTCTTAAAAAGTTATTCAAGAAATAGTCCAGTTTATAATGGATTTTGCAGCTTTCAAGCAAAAAATTCAATAAACTTGAATTATACGTAACACACAACAAGTAACAGGATTATGCATAACTTAAATACATCGTGATGGAATTATAATTTCATTGATAAGTTTGCAAATATGCAGTGTTATCATAAGTAATGCCACGAGTGATTTCCAATTTATCGATAAATCCACGACTCACGAAGTGAGGAGTGAATTTATCTAGAGAATTTGGAAATCAAGAGTGGCATTTGTTAGGACTATTTAACGAATAAAATTAAGCTATTTACTCACAAATCATTATTTAAATATAGTTATTTTAAAATATTTATATATTTAATGTAAACGGCGATGTTTGAAAACAAATGAGAAACGTTGTGTTTCGTTTCTCCATCCACTGCAACAAGACCATATAATGTTTGTTATATATTGCCATCTGCCGTGGGAAACTTGAAATATCATCGCAATATTATAAGAATGCATCCTAGTGGAGAAAAAATTAAACATATCAATCAGTATATTACAACCAAAATTATAGGTTATTAATTTATTTTTTAGTAAACAACTCGGTAAAATCATTATTTAAAAACACAATTATAGAACACAGAATTATCAAAAAGAACTCGGTAATATCATTATTTAAAAACACAATTATAGAACACAGAATTATCAAAAAGAACTCGGTAAAATCATTATTTAAAAACACAATTATAGAACACAGAATTATCAAAAAGAACTCGGTAATATCATTATTTAAAAACACAATTATAGAACACAGAATTATCAAAAATAACTCGGTAATATCATTATTTAAAAACACAATTATAGAACACAGAATTATCAAAAATAACTCGGTAATATCACAATTATAGAACACAGAATTATCAAAAAGAACTCGGTAATATCATTATTTAAAAACACAATTATAGAACACAGAATTATCAAAAATAACTCTGTAATATCATTATTTAAAAACACAATTATAGAACACAGAATTATCAAAAATAACTCGGTAATATCATTATTTAAAAACACAATTATAGAACACAGAATTATCAAAAAGAACTCGGTAATATCATTATTTAAAAACACAATTATAGAACACAGAATTATCAAAAATAACTCGGTAATATCATTATTTAAAAACACAATTATAGAACACAGAATTCTCAAAAATAACTCGGTAATATCATTATTTAAAAACACAATTATAGAACACAGAATTATCAAAAAGAACTCGGTAATATCATTATTTAAAAACACAATTATAGAACACAGAATTATCAAAAATAACTGGGTAATATCATTATTTAAAAACACAATTATAGAACACAGAATTATCAAAAATAACTGGGTAATATCATTATTTAAAAACACAATTATTGAACACAGAATTATCAAAAATAACTCGGTAATATCATTATTTAAAAAAACAATTATCAAATTTGTATTTCGTCTATATCTTCATTTGAAGCACAGCCAAATCTTGTTTCTGCCATTTTGAACATTCAAATATGGCGGCTTTACTGTTGCCTCAGTCACTGCAAAATAATGGTCAGACCTGTTCAGAATATTAAAAAGGAGGAGCATTCTTTAATATGGTAATCATAACACTGATAAATATTTCGTGAAACACGACTCTGATTGGTTGTAAAACAGAAATCATTGAAACGTGATTGGTCATTGAGTCCCATTTGGGGCATGAGTTAAATAGTCTAGCTAACTAACCTAGCAACTCAATGATTCATGGAACCCGTGGGTTCAATGCCACATTCATCAATACTTTCAATATATCCCTATCCGCAGTCAATTTAATCCAGTTCATATAATTGATACTCTGTTCACTAAGATGCTTCCGAATATTATTCTCCCAACAACACCTAGGTCTTTCTAATAACCTTTTCTCCAAGAGGTTTTCAACAATTTTTTTAAAACATTTTTACTCTCTCCCATTAGAGCTTTATTACGTGGCTATCTTATTATCTTAGACTTGGTAAATTAGAGACTCTAATAGCAATTATATAAATTACGGTGCTCCTCATTGTGAGACTTATTCCACTTCATCATCATCATGAACAAATTCGTTTTAGGCCATGTGGCCTGTACGGTAAACCTAGCGAAGATGGTCTTGATCTTTCCACCGATGTTTTGGTCTTCCTTGGTCCCTATGTCCAGTTGGGGTATATTGGAATGCCAATTTTGGAAGTCTATTTCTTGCCATTCTTCTCAGATGATTTTTCCATTCTTGTTGGTATCTTTGGATATCTTCATTTAAACTTGCTACTCCAAGTTTTCCTCTGATAGTAGTGTTCCTTTGGTGATCCAGTCTATTAACTCCAACAATGATCGTAAGAAGCGCATTTGGCTTACTTGAAGTTTATGAGAGTTTCTTTTATTTAAAATCCAAATTTCACTTCCGTATTTTAGAGCAGCTTTTGATGTGACGTTATGTAATCCTTATTCCACTTACTCTAACAAAATGTTTGCCCTCGATATATTCTAGAAGACAGAATTAAATATATTTTAGAAAAATATTGCGGCCTCAAACTTGTCCTGGATCGATGGGTTTTTAGGATGGAAAAATCTAATGAATAAGTCATCCGGGAGAGACGTGAAAGCCATGGGGCAGAGTGTGAAGATGTTCAGGTTCGTAAAACAACGATAAGTCTGAAAAAAAGAGGACTCTAAGCAAAATTTACCCACCTTCATTATCCAAGTTATAGCTTAGTTGCTTACTAATTGTATTATAGGGTCGATATACCGACCACATGCCACCCATGGAATCTACAGGGAGATAAACGTAACTAAATTAATAGAGGAGATGCTATGGCTAAGTCAAAAGGCCGTAAAACCAATAAGTAAGTTACAAATTATTTAATTCATTAATAATAATTATAAAGGTGGAATCAAACATGTGAATATAGTGGTGATGGATGTCAAATTAATGAGAATAGGGTGGCTAACACAATGTGATAAACTTATGAACCTAAAGTTTTATTAATCAAAGTATATATTTTCAGAATGAGTAATTAGAAAATATGGAATTCAATTAGCGTGAGTCTCCTTCAGTAAGTTATAACAATAAAAATCATTGAATACCGTAAGGGTACCTATTACAGAATACAATTGCAAATAGTAATAGAGAGATTCACAGATGGCTCTCCTCAAATAAGCAAATAAGTAAGTCTGAGAATATACTTACTTACTTACTCACTGGCACTATCGAACCCTTAGGTTCATGGCCGCGCGGACATAAGCTCTCCATACATCCCTATCCTGAGCTAATGCTTTCCAATCATTCCCTGTATAATCTACTTCCCTCAAATCGTAGTTAATGTTATTCTCCCACCTCATTCTTGGTCTACCAACTGGGCGTTTACCCTCTGGCTTTCCTACAAGAAGTTTCCATGCAAGTCTTTCATTCCCCATACGTGCTACATGTCCTGCCCATCGCAGTCTACGAGACTTAACTGTTCTTATTATATCTGGCTTCCTATAAAGACCATGTAGTTCATTGTTATGAAGTCTTCTCCATTCACCTGTCTGTTCATCTCTCTTTGGTCCAAAAATTTTCCTAAGAACTTTATTCTCAAATACTTGTAATCTCCTTTCCTCCCTTAAAGTAAGAGTCCATGTTTCGCACCCATATAATATAACTGGTAGAATAATAGTTTTATATATTTTCAGTTTAACGTTTTTTGAAAGGAGTTGGGACATCAAAAGTCTCTGCAATGCATAATAGCATGCATTTGCAGAATTGAGCCTATGTTTAATTTCTTTGTGCATCTCATTCCTATTTGTGATTATTGTTATAGTCACATTGAGGATTCCTGGAAAATAACAACGTAAGAATGACAAACTACCCATCGGATTTTCCAGTGTTTTATGGACGTGCCCGTTCCTATAATTAAGAAGTAATTAAAAGTATCCAATCTGAATGTAAAGTTTTAGCTATGGTGACCGATTAGAATTCAACAATTTGTAAATTAGGATCACGTGTAAGTCGATGATCGTATACAAACGAAATATCTAAAATTACTCGTAAATATACTCAGCTTCCAGGTTTCATCGGATCAACACACTCGGTTACCGGAATAACACACTCCCGATCATCAGATGACCTCGGATAGCTCTTTAAATTAATATATTTGGAATATTCAAGAACATCTAATACTGCAAGATGCCAACATATGTTTTAATGTTTCTTAACCCATTGGAGACACGTTTAAAGTGCCTAGCATGTTCACTGGGAACCCATTTAAATCTCCGCGCCGCTACTCCGCTGCGCTGGACTTTAAATACACATACTCTGTTCTATCACTTATGATTTCAGATATTTTGTTTACCCCTGAATTTCTTTTAGTATCTTGTACTTTTACGAATAGCAAAGGAATGTGGCCTACCTGCTACCCTCTTTTGTGCATTGTAAACCGTTATGTTTTGTTATTTTCAAGGCTGTGAAAGTTGACAAACAATTCAGAAACCATCTTTTTGTAAAAGTTCTCGGACATTGCCTTGAAAGTAAACACAAATCATATGTTCAAACAAGACCGAAAAAAATAACAAACGCAATATAATACTGTACATAATAAAAATAAATATATGAAATAAAATAAGCATAGACCTATACATTATAAAATCAGGAAAAGTTCTTCGTATATTCTTTAATTATCATAGTTATATATCGACCTGTAAATTATAAAATACTATAGATAAAAACTGGACGAAACTCACCTAATATTTCTACCATCAGTAGCATGCACGGTTACGTTGTCACTGTATATTATTTCATCGTCCGAATCTTCGTTCCATAATAATTCACTACAATCACTGTCACATAATATTTCATCCACTACTTCACTTAGTTTCTCAAAAGCAATACGTTCTCTCCTATTTACGCACATATTGCAAGAAAAAAATTAATTTTAAAACTATGAATTTTAACAAATAAACACTGAATTTATATTCACTTATATTTTACCGTAATAAATGCCTACAACTATAGTCTACTATTCTATAAATAATAACTAAAATAAACTATACAATACACTAGGCCTATACATATTTACTTTACATAAACAAACAACACATTTTACTGATGGTGAACCGAAAATGTAAACCACTAAAGAAACCTAACGTCTTACAGTGTTATAACACAACAACGAGTCTACCTCGTTGTGGGGCTGTTTGGACTTTCTACCTGCTCACGAGGGAGACTCGTTAAAAGTCTCCAATGGGTTAATAATAACTAGCCGCTTCTGAGTGGACGGCTGCACACTTCTCGACCAGTGGTGCTCCTGCTTACTCGCAAGTGCACACGGGACTTCCTAAGATCAGCTGAGCTGGTCACCGCTGCTCTAAACTAACTTCACCAGACTCTGTGATCGAATCTCACGTTTATATCGTAATCAACTCCTAATGTCATTTCAAAATCACGTAGGCGTCCAATATGAACCGTTGAGCCGTATTTCGCTGTCGCATCTCCATTCTCAACTTTTAATAGTAACTAATTTTTAACTTTTTTTCCCTTAATGTAAGATGTACACTTAAAAAAAAAAGAATGAGCGGACTCTTGATCCCAAATATTTCAAGTTTTAACGCGCGATTCACACGAGTAGACTGATTGCACAGTGGAGCTATAATACGTTCCCCTTCGTCCAATTAAGAACAGTTTCTATGTGCATCAAACAAGTGAACGGTTAGCTCAGTGCCTTATGGCTTCTTCGTATGCATGAGGTTACAGGTTCAATTCCCAATCGGTTTAAATTGTTTAATTATTACATTGCTTTCTGTTTTATTCTGTCTGTCCACTCTTAAAGAAAAAAAAACTAATTAACTATTTGTAAATATTACTATGTTTATTATTATTATTATTATTATTATTATTATTATTATTATTATTATTATTATTATGGTCCATCATATATCATCATCATCTGCCTTTCAAGTATTAGGCCCAGTGGCCCGTTACGGTCTCCCGCCATCTCCGAAATGGTTGACCCACAGATATTCTTCCTCGAGGAATGTAGTGAAGAATTTGTTTTGGTATTCTGTGACGATCCATGCGCTGAATATGAGCTAGCTAATTGTTTCTATATTCTTGGAGGTATTCAGATATAGGTACGATGTTTAACTCTCTGGCTATTGTTGAATTTCTTTGGTGGTCTAGAACCTGCAGTTTGTCGCAGAAATTTCATCTCTGTGTCTGTAATATGACGGTCGTCCTGAGTTCTGATGGTCCAAGCTTCACTGCCATAACAGATTATGGGTCTAGCGAGAACTTTATAGATTTTAATTCTTGTGTGTCTCTGCACTTTTGATCCATCATATATACGAACTATTATTAGGCTGGATTTAACCTATATAAACTAAATATTTTAATTGAAGTGTGAAAGTTTTTCCTCACTAATACGTAATAAATAAATAAATACATTAAGCTATATAATATTATGTTACATAAATTTATAGCATTAACATTAAAACGTGATTCCGCACACGTAATTAAATTTATACCGGTTGCTAAATAGTGTTATAGAGTTTACGAAGTCAGGAATATAACCTATAATAGTATAAAGTGGACGCAGACTACGTGGCTGAAATTAAATGTTATAGGATGTATTTTTCGGAAATACAAATAAATAACAAAACAATCATTGTCGAGGGATTTGAAGCCTAGCTGTCATATATACGAGCACTTCATTTTTTTTTGTAATTGGTTTAACGATCTACACTTCTCAACGTCGAATATTAGTCGTCTGAATCCTGATTGTCTTGTTTACTTTTACACTATGCACGAGAGTTGAACTTTAATCGAAACGTCGCAATTTGAGTAATATTGTATACGTCGAACACTCGTAAATATCTAGAAACATGTCTCCTTCTCTGCTCTTTAACTATTTAAGATGATTAAAACAAATACAGCTTATTTAAAACAATAATGCGTTACCTCGTGAACCACAGCTTTAGCTCTTCGAGCAGGCGCGGTAGGTCATATCAGGGACTCTGAATTTTGAAGCCGCGTTTCATACTAATAGAGCATGATATCACAGCCAAGGTTACAGTTTTATAAAAATATTTAAATTCTTATAGAAAAGCCGATGAGGGAGGAGTAATATAGAAATATTATTTTTCTGCTGTAAACCGACAATGCCTCGGAATGGGTGAATGTACTCAATATAAGGATTTTAAAACGTAGTAATTATGAGATAATTATTTATCATAAATGTAAACAATATTATACTTGAATCATAATTCTGCACAACTTAAAATGCAGAATGAACAAAAGCGCCTGCAATCTAATTTACTTTAAGAAACTATACTTTCCTAGATATAGTAGATATCTAGGACCCAAATTATATAATGAATTAATCAGATCCAATCCAGAACTAAGTAAACTAAACACAGCTAGTTTTAAAAAATCATATGAATTATTAATTTTTAATTAATCAAGTGAATAAAATTAATCATTTGAATATTTTAAAATAATAAATATAAAGCATCTATTTTTGCTTATATTATTATAAATCAATATATAACTAATTACTTTCTTCTGTATTATTGGTTATAATCCATTACATTATATGATTTATATTATTTTATGTATATCATTCTCCATTCCATTAATTCTCTTGTTAGATTAAGTCTTATGCCCAATACATTATTATTTTTTATTTGTATGTGCCATAATTTATGTAAAAATGAAACTGGCCCCAACTTTAAATGTATATATTCTATTTGTATTATTCATGTAACTGAACTGCACCCGGGCACGAGCACTTGCTCATTCGGGTGTCAATACTGTGCATGACATTTATTTGTAAATAAAATTTATTCTTATTCTTATTCTTATTCTCATCACCATCATCAACTTCATGGACGAAGCCTCATTAATCTTCTTTCAATTTTATTCTTTAACACTATTGTTGACCCTTGTCTTCGGTCTTCCAACATTTCTTCTACCTTTTTGGTTGTAGCTCATCAGTTCTGGTATTCATGTTGTTTCTATATTATTTCTACCTTGTTTTACTCTGTCTTAACTTATAGATGTTTAGTTCTCTCCTTACTTACTTACTCACTGGCACTATCGAACCCGTAGGTTCATGGCCGCGCAGACATAAGCTCTCCATACATCCCTATCCTGAGCTAATGCTTTCCAATCATTCCCTGTATAATCTACTTCCCTCAAATCATAGTTAATGTTGTTCTCCCACCTCATTCTTGGTCTACCAACTGGGCGTTTTCCTTCTGGATTTCCTACAAGAAGTTTCCATGCACGCCTTTCATTCCCCATACGCGCAACATGTCCAGCCCATCGCAGTCTATGAGACTTAACTGTTCTTATTATATCTGGCTTCCTATAAAGACCATGTAGTTCATTGTTAAGTAGTCTTCTCCATTCACCTGTCTGTTCATCTATCTTTGGTCCAAAAATTTTCCTAAGAACTTTATTCTCAAATACTTTTAATCTCCTTTCCTCCCTTAAAGTAAGAGTCCATGTTTCGCACCCATATAATATAACTGGTAGAATAATAGTTTTATATATTTTCAGCTTAACGTTTTTTGAAAGGAGTTGGGACATCAAATGTCTCTCCAATGCATAATAGCATGCATTTCCAGAATTGAGCCTATGTTTAATTTCTTTGTGCATCTCATTCCTATTACATCCGCTTTTTTGTTAGGTATTAAGTATGCGCTACACTTTAATTTTCTTTATTTGCAAAAACACCGGTCCCTAGAGTTAATTCTATTACGGTCTCTCTCTCTCTCTCTCTCTCTCTCTCTCTCTCTCCTCTCTCTCTCTCTCTCTCTCTCTCTCTCTTCACTATGGAACAAATTTATATTTTTTCTGTTTCGTTTTGCGCATAACTTGGTGATATTTACAGAGTTGGTCCCCCTTGAACTAAAATCAGGTATCGGAAATACTTTTTGTTAGATGGTTGTTTTATTTGAGATTAAATTTTGATGCATTTATGGATGGACGTCATTCTTCCCGTTTGTGAATATGTCTAAAAAATGTCATAACAACAGTGATATTTTTTTCAAAAGGACATCTTTTCATTTCAGGAAAATATTGACAATTTGATGCATTTATGGATGGACGTCATTCTTCCCGTTTGTGAATATGTCTAAAAAATGTCATAACACCAGTGATATTTTTTCAAAAGGACATCTTTTCATTTCAGGAAAATATTGACAATTTGATGCATTTATGGATGGACGTCATTGTTCTCGTTTGTGAATATGTGTAAAATATTTCATAACACCAGAAATATTTTTTTTCAGAACATCTTTTCATTTGAGGAAAATATTGACAATAAATCCTTTTCGCCCTTGCACTATAGAGACATATTAATACCTGATTGTAGTAGATTCCATTATTACAGTCTTGAAGCAAGGAGCTGAGTTTTCTTCTTAGACAAATCTAGGTCACGGATTAGGTACTAAGTTACATCTGGGATTTTACTACCAAAGTTAACAAAACAGAAATTAAATGACAATATTTATGTAGTTAAGAGTTATACGTATATGCATTAAATAATAGAATCTTCCAAATGGATTCTAATGGAAAAACAAACACATCGACCGCTGGAAAATACAACACTAGTGAAGAAAATAAAGAAAGTAATAACAAACGAAAGAAAAAACAGAGGACGGTGTGAGACACGATGGACCAACAAAATGACTTTAATAAAAAATTAATGGATTTAACAAGCCGTAATATCAATCAATAAAAAATGGAAGATGTTATTCTTTACAACAGCATTTATTAATCACTGTTGGGATTTAAAAAAGTCATATTTATTAATGTATCGATACGTATTACGACTTTGAGTCATTGTTTTTCAGGGGTAAATTATTTATTCCGCCCTATTATTTTAAACTGGGTTTTATATTTCGCAGTACGTTGAATGCTTGGGACTGCACTAAACTCATTTTGTCCTTTTCTTGTCTTAACTTATTATCTGAGTCCATGTATACCTACATGCATATTTTATTATATAAAACTTTCCTCATTAGAATATTGCCTCAAGGACAAAGTGAAACAGACAATTAATTTTTGTAATTGATGAAATACATTTTGTAAATATATTTAAAAAAATTCAACTTGTAGGCCTAATTAAAGTATACATACTATAAAGTAATTTTGTAAATATGGTTTCTTAAAATTGAAATTGATCCTCTAATGGCAGCGATGGCAATTCTAGAAAGATACACCCTGTCCAAATCTAAGGAATTCCAAAATTTGGCTAGAATCCTGGTATAGTACCTCTTGCCCCGATCATCAATCCTGTGACAGTTATACTATCTAGTTGGTAATTATCTTTGTAATAGTCAATTGTTGGCTCATATATGGCTTTCTTTTCAGAGTCAACTTCCTCAGGTTGGTCAAAACGAATTGTGGGATCTAATATCATACCAATTTTAGAGGATGGTTCTAAATGCAACAATATCCATTCGTCTGTTCCTCCCATTAGTGGCCACAGAATGTACTTCCTCATAAACTGTGTATCCAAAATACGCACAATACAGGAATTATATAGAGAGGATGTAGAAAAGTAATGCGCGTGTATCATTATATATTCAATATCAAACCATTTCTTGGGAAGATAGAATAGAACAAAATTAAAGTTGTTTTTTTTGTATGGCCATGGGTCTGAAAATAATTATTGAATGAGAAAACATGAAAACTCCGCCATGGCCTGTCCCAAGCTCGGATGAGAAAGGAGGAGGGGGAGGAGTAACAACCTCGTTAAAAAACCAGGGTTCAGTTGGCTCCGACTGATAGTACTCTGTAAGGG
The DNA here is from genome assembly GCA_030220185.1 of Diploptera punctata. NCBI lineage: Eukaryota > Metazoa > Arthropoda > Insecta > Blattodea > Blaberidae > Diploptera > Diploptera punctata. The sequence goes on along the minus strand of JASPKZ010008259.1, from coordinate 157,187 downwards.
TCCCTAGCCAGGGTTACGGTGAAGACCTCAACGGCAGAGTCGGCGCAGAAGGAGTCCTTCATCACGGCGGATATGGCGGAAGAGGGCAACCCTATCTCTAAGGGAAATAGAGAAACCGTGCCTTGCGGTGAAGAGGGATCTTCAAAGGCTATGAGAGGAAAACCCAGACAGAAATTTTCCTGGTCCTCCAGGTTGGGGGTTTATGCTGTGGGCCAGCTCCCCACACATTAGGAAAAAAAATCAAAATGCTAAAAGACCAAATCAATCAATTCGTAGGCTTTGGAGGTTTGGCACGGGAAGACGGCAGCAGCTGTAAAAACCCGAAGATAAAGAGAGAGAGAGAAAACATGAAACTGTAAAATGATATAAGAAACAGAAATAGGCCTACTACAGTTTTGACATCACTTATCTACTCAAGATTCACAACCAATTAATTTTGTGTTCGTTTATTAAAACATTGAAAAGTTAGAATTCTGTCTCAATACAGCTCTGCCATTGAATGTAGAAAACATTCAAAGTCTCCAGGAATATCCTGCGTGAAGTGTCAGCAAATGAAGGGAGCCGAGTGATGAGATCTTACTTAAATTCAATTGGTGTCTCAAACACCAGGTTCTTCAATTGCACCCACCCACAAAATTCAACTGGGATGCGATTGCGAGAACGAAAAAAGCCATCCTATGGGCGCAGCATGAGGAATCCATTTCTCGTCAAATGTACGGTTCAAATTTTCTCGGATTTTACGAGAGAAATGAGAAGTTGCATTGTCATTTTAAAACCACAACTTATAACGAACATTAAGAGAAAAGTCTAGGAGGAGCTCGAATAATGCATTTTCCAGGAACCACAGATACGGATTATCATCCAGATGTAATAGAAACAAATTCTCCCCAACAATACCTGTCCATATGTTAACAGAAAATTGTTGTTGGTGCGAGCATTAGAAGGTGGCGTTAAGATTTTTATCTGCAAACAGCTATTGGTTATGAACATAGATTTATATCATCATATCATCATCATAGTACATTCACGAATTTAGGTCATTTGTTGACCTGTTTCGGCCTCAAGAGAGAAACACCATCCAGAAGTCTTTTTGAGTGGACGTCCTGGTCTTCTTCTTCCTGCAGGTTGATATCTTAACATTAGTTTGGGTATTCTGTGATCTTCCATTCGATGAACAATATATCTCAATTAAACGATCCTTCATCTATGAAAAACCCAAACCGTTCAAAACTAGGCTACATATCTCACTTTTGCAGGTAAAACTGACCAAACTCTCAAACCGCCAAGGATAGCCATTCGGCGTAAATGCTTGTGCCTTTTACTGATGAAAAAGATAGAAGCGTTGTTCCCTACAAACCCGAAAAATAGTCATGTGATGAACATACAATTGCTGTGCAACATGTCGTGGGCTTGATCATGACATGTTTTCGACTATTTCTAAAGTATTCTCCTCAAACGTGGGTGTGCGAACTGTGCGCCGTCGGCCAGCGCAGCGTCGCGTTTGTGAACTTAGAACCAAAATTGGACAGTAAATATGACGATGAGGTACAGTAATACATCTAGGCCCATCCGTCCACCCCTTGGGATACCTCGGTCGTCCTGACCATACTCCCAAGTCCTAGTTCTAGTCCTCCCTATCCTATGTTCACGTCCACGTTCAAGTTCACGGTCTTTAAACCAACACCCCAGGGAGGGGAATGTTGGGGTTTGCAGTTCTGGGAATTGCTGAGCTACATAGTACATCAGGTCACTCAATCCTGACGACCCCACAGTTGGTCCACGGGCTCCATGAGCCTAGCCGGGAGGACTGCTGTCGCAGATCCACCGACCATTCCCGTGTTCTGCCTCCAGGGACGTGTCCTGCAGCCGTTGTGAGACCGGCTAGGGCTACAAGCCCAACAGTGTGAGACTTTTAGTACATCCAGGTGCTCATCTCCTGGCGACCCCACAGTTTGTCTACGGGCCCGTAGGCCGAGCTAGGAACCAGTACAGTAGCTCCCCTCTGGACTGGTCCGAGCCGAGCCCTGGTGTGCCCCCAGGGACGCCTTCTGCAGCTGTTGTGGGCCAGCACGGAGCTCGCAAGCTCCAACAGATGAGCAACTAGTATGACAAGGCGCTCAACTCTTGCCTACCCCACTAATGGTTCACGAGTCCCTTGGACTTAGGAAGCGCGGTCTTTTGGTTTTTGGGACTTAGCGCCGACTCTGGAACCGAGTGACCCAAGGACAATCTGTGAGGTCGTCAGGAGTTGAGCGACCTGGCGTACTAATGCTCAGGCTGGACCCACTTCAGTAATCAAACACGTCCCCAGCTGATTACGAAGACTCATCTCCATTGAACTGTTTCTGCAAGCGGTGATCTATAACAACTAACAAATGTACGATTGTTTGCACACGCCGTCTAAGATATCGCCCCGATTTAATATGTGTAGCAGCTCTCGAGTTCCTATTGCGCATTTGTTAATCGAACCCAAGTGAACTGTTCTATCTCTCTATTCTCAAAGAACAAAAATGTACTGCGTCTTCACCACACAGATATTGCAATCTCATGCCATGTCCTGATTACTGATTAATGTAAACTTTTTGTTTTGAAACATGAAGATCATAAGCAAAGTTACAGCTGTAATATATATATTTTACTTTACAGTAAAAGCACATTTGCTGGATTTATAAATTAATGATTAGTTTTGGACCCTTCGTCATATAAAGAACATTCGTTTTGGTCTATTCTATCATTCCTAGAAATTTGGGTATTAAATTTAGTTACCTCCTGTAAATATAATTATATATATAATATAAATAAAAATTAATGCATGAACCGGGATCTGAACCAGGAATTTTTAACTCTATACGTTGGTACGTTACCGACCATGTTATTCAGGCAATCCAGTGCAAACATGAATTTTCCTTCCTTATAAACAGGGTGGCCAACTTAAAACTTTCACCTCTGATAGTTTATTAAATGTTTATGAAAAATAATAAAAAAAAAACAATCACAACTAAAATCACATCGAGGGGGGCATCAAATGCGCATAATGAAAAATTTGAAAAAAAGTAATTTTCAAGATATGAAGGTCAACTTGTATTTTTAAATGGGAACCAATTACGTTTTGTGTCGAAAATTTTGATTAGCTATGCCTAATAACAACTGACTATGTTACTGACTTTTTTATCACAAATATGTAAAATTTCAAAATTTGGATCGAATCAATGATTAAATGGAATGTTTTGATCCAAATTTTGTAATTTTACATATTTGTGATAAGGGTAAGAAGTTAGATCTTTTGGAGGCTGTAGAAATTAATACATTTAAAAGTAATAAAAAAATGTTAAATTCTCAACTTGATTTGAATGAATCCCCTTTGTTAAATTTAAAAATTTAAATAAATATTGTTGTATTGTTGCTTAGATCAGTTGGAACACAATTCATAATTTGTTAGCATGTCTGAAGAAGGTGTACCGAAGGTGTACCGAAAGTGTACCGAAACAGCTGTCACTGAATTATATAATAAATATGAAAATCAAATAAAACTACGTTTTATTTTTATTTAATTAATAAATATGGATTTTCATTAAGTAAACACCAACTCAATTGATTGTTTTGATTGAGTTTGAGGTGAAACGTAGACGGCGCAACAAATGTATCGAAGACGTCTCGGCGAAGTCTCCCGAAATTTCAGGCGCGCAAATCTTGGACTTTTTGAACATTCAGGACGTGCCTTCACTGACTATTAAAGACGGAAGTTGAGGCCCCAGCGAGAGTGGTTGTAGTTGTATTTCAGTTCCAATAGTGAGTTTGAGACCGGAGTGCGGAACAGTTAACGAGTGAAGAGTTATAGTTGAGTTACAGTAGTAAGTCGTTGGACCCCAGAGTGCAGAAGAGTTCGTAGTGAGGTTTAAAAGTAATGGAAATACGAGTTGTAGTTACAGTGGTGATTAAGAGACAGAAATTAAAGCAATAATGAGAACTAAAGTATTTCAATGAATGGGTGCGAAACATGGACTCTTACTTTAAGGGAAGAAAGGAGATTACGAGTATTTGAGAATAAAGTTCTTAGGAAAATTTTTGGACCAAAGAGAGATGAACAGACAGGTGAATGGAGAAGACTACATAACAATGAACTACATGGTCTTTATAGGAAGCCAGATATAAAAAGAACAGTTAAGTCTCGTAGACTGCGATGGGCAGGACATGTTGCGCGTATGGGGAATGAAAGACGTGCATGGAAACATCTTGTAGGAAAGCCAGAAGGAAAACGCCCAGTTGGTAGACCAAGAATGAGGTGGAAGAACAACATTAACTATGATTTGAGGAAAGTAGATTGTACAGGGAATGTTTGGAAAGCATTGGCTCAGGATAGGGATGAATGGAGAGCTTATGTCCGCGCGGCCATGAACCTACGGGTTCGATAGTGCCAGTGAGTAAGTAAGTAAGTATTTCAATGAACGGTAGAACAGTAGAGACATCAGTGAGTTGTGAAGCTTAAAGAATACGAGATGCAGATAACAGTTATCTTATGTATAAAAATCAATGTTTGTTTGTTTGTTTGTTTGTTTGTTCGTATTCTATGCGCTGCCATACCGTTGATCCGATTTTGATGGTTTTTTTTTTGCAAAATGTTCAGACGATTCCCGGGATGAACATAGGCTATAAGAGAGTTGTGATATTCAACCCCTTCATCCCTAAAAATTGCCCTTTGTAGTGAAAAACATGAAATAAAGTTCCTATCTTAACGCTTAAATGGCGTACGCTGCCTAAATCATAACAAACACACCAAATTAATGTACACAAAATTGAATATCTTAAAAAAACTCTACAAAAAAGTCGACGACAGCATACGTTTATCTTCTAGGGATAACTCACAATAACCATTTTTGTTTTTCATTGATGCCAAGAAGATCGGAATAAGTAGATTCCCGGGGAAGAGTGCTCTTCATCCGATTGAGATGGGGCTTTTTGAAAAATATTCAGGAGATTCCGGGGATGAACATAGGCTATAAGGGTGTTGTAATACTCAACCCCGTCACCCCTAAAATCACCCTTAGTAGTGAAAAACGTGAAATAAAGTCCCTATTTTGACGCTTAAATGGCTTACGCTGCCTAAACCATAACAAATACACCGAATTAATGTACACAGAATTGAACATCTCAAAAACCTCTACAAAAAAGTCCGCGACAGCATATGTTTATCTTCTACGGATGTCACAATAATCATTTTTGTCTTTCATTGATGTCAAGAATATCGGGATAAGCAGATTCCCGAACAGTGCACGGCTGGTGGTAAAAACATATTAGCATTTATTTATGAGTAGCAGCGCACGCCGGGTATTAGCTACTTTCTTCTTCTTCTTCTTCCGAATGCAGTATTGGGTGATGATGCCCGTTCTGCGACTACAAAAACTGATCTTTCCATCGGTTGAAGGGTCTTCCGAGGTCTCTTTTGCCTTTAGGGTTGAGGTGGTAAATCATCTTTGGTAAACGGGAATTTGACATTCTCTGGACGTGTTGGAACCATTTAATCTGACTATTTAACTCATGCCCCAAATGGGAGTCAATGACCAATCACGTTTCAATGATTTCTGTTTTACAAACCAATCAGAGTCGTGTTTCACCAAATATTTATCAGTGTTATAATTACCATATTAAAGAAAGCTGCTCCTTACAATATTGCGTTCCTTTGGCAATAAATAGTATGATCTGGTTGCAGTGATAAACAAAGTGAAGCAGTAGAAGCGTACCTATCGTTTCTCATTTGTTTTCAAACATCGCCGTTTACATTAAATATATAAATATTTTAAAATAACTATAGTTAAATAATGATTTGTGAGTAAACAGCTTAATTTTATTCGTTAAATAGTCCTAACAAATGCCACTCTTGATTTCCAAATTCTCTAGATAAATTCACTCCTCACTTCGTGAGTCGTGAATTTATCGATAATTTGGAAATCACTCGTGGCATTACTTATGATAATTTTGTATATGTTCAACCATTTCCCTACTATTCCACTGCATGCTATTAGCTACTTTAAAATAAAATAATGGAAGATTATAAAACTACAGTGAAATTAGTATTTTTTTAGAGATCTTGCTGATATAAAGCCATCTACCCTTGGTTAAAATATTCCTAATTCATTTCTACTATAATTTTTAATATACGGTAGAACTATGAATTTTTAAAAGAATTTTATTGCATTAATTAATTTTGTTTGAAAAAACTGATGAAAGTTGGTGCACTTTATCTCTGTATAAAATGAAATAATTATATAAGATTTAATGAAACAGTATTATAATGTACTTATAATTATGATAAAATTCTCATTTATAAAATTCAATTAATGCACTGAATGTTAATTTCCATTGTAAATTATTTATAGCCTTTTTTTAGTACTAAATTTCATATGTTTTAACCTATTTTAGATGCTTCGAGATATTTTTTGTCTAAATTATATTTGTGCTGCTTATAACGTATTTTAATACAGAATATTCATTAAATTTCAGACAACGCATGTAATTCTCTAGTTATATTTCTCATTTAAGTACCATAAGGAACATCGCTATGAAGTATATTGCACAATAAAGGAGGATGTATGTCACAAGGGAACTTTTAATAGCCCATTTCTCATGTAATCTCCTGAGCTATGTATAAAGATTACATTACATTTTCTCTGAGTATATACACCATCTCAACGAATTAACGTGCATATATTCACGTATTGCATAAACATGGGTATAAGTAATATTACTTTAGGTAATCTTTGATAAACAAGAAGAGATCAGAAATGTGTTCTATCGAAAGTCTTTAGGGATTAGCAATTTTTCTTCTTCTTCTTCTTCGGCTTTCCCCCACTTATAGGTTTCCATTTATCTCTATCATTCCAATCTCCCTCTTCCAAATTCCTATCATCCATTATAGTTCTGACGTAGGTTTTCCATTTCCATCTTGGTCTGCCACGTTTATTTCTTCCAGGGGGTGACCATTGGTATATATTTTTTGGCCATCTTTCATTTTCCATTCTTTGTACATGGTCATACCATTTAAGTGTTTGATTTTCAATCCTCTTAACAACAGATGTGGTGACATTCATTTTCTCTCCAAAGGAATTCATTTCTTATCTTATCCTGTCTTGTTTTTTGGAGGCTTCTTCTAAAATAATCAAATTCAACTATTCTAATTTTGTTCTTTTGTAATTCCGTCAAAGACCAAGTTTCACTTCCAGCAATTTTTAAGATTAATTTTGAATTGAATAAATTTACATGCAAGCAGACCTTATGTACGTTCATAAAAATTAAGGATGTTGGTAGAAAAATAAAACAAGAAAAATATCAAGGTTTCATAAATTAAACTAAAACATTATAGAAAATTTATGACAGATATGAATCCTCCATATCATGGGGAATTTATTATATGATTTTTTGAATAATTTTATATAGAGCCTTCGCTCTAGTGTTTACTTAAAATAAATTAAGTATTCTATACATTTCTTGTTCTCTTCTATAGGCCCTATAATACTTAAAGGACTTGGCTTTTTTTTAACATGACGTCTTCAGCTGCACGATCGTGGATTAGGTTGGCCAATTCTTGATGTACAATTGTTTGATATTTTTATGATATCTTTGAAATAAAAATTTCTAGGTTCTTTACATCTGAGTTTAATTAGAGTTCTCATTGTTGTAGTATATTTAACGACGCTTTTAATAACTCGGTAAAAATTATACATGAGCGTGAAAGTCCCCACAAATTTTGTCCAGAAGGATCTTATTTGAGACTTGAGATTCCTTATTTTCTATCTACAGTGTGATTATAAAGTCCCAGTACATTTTGTGGATAACGTAGCGCAAATAAAACAAAAATTATAATATAAGCTAGTTTATACTATCAAGTTAGTGTTCAACATAACCTCCATCAATCTCAAAATATGTTTCCCAACGACGCACCGTCGCCCGGAAAACATGCGCCAACATATCCTCTGTAATCATTTCACTCGCTTGGCGCATGCGTTCTTTCAGCACTTGCAGATTAGGAAACTTGGTTCTGTACACCTCTTGCTTGATGAACCACCAAGCAAAAAAGTCTAGGGGTGCGAGGTCTGGCGAACGAGGTGCCCAGATACGAGGAGATGCCCTTCCAATCCACCTTTTGGGAAACCTGTCATTGAGATACCCACGTATAGCCAGATCAAAGTGTGGTGGTGCTCCATCTTGTTGCAACATCACTGTATCAATGATACCATCTTGCTGTAACTGTGGCTGTAAGAAAAGTTGCAACATATCAAGATACACGTCTCCCGTGAGGGTTTCCTTTGGAATCAGTCTCTACTTCTTCGTACGACTGGCCTCTTAAACGCGCAGCAACAATCTCTATCCGCTCTTCAATGATGAACATATTTTGTATCTTTCGAATAGCTGTAACAGAATTTACGATATGTAAGCGATTTCTTTAAAATGTACTGGGACTTTATAATCACATTGTATTGTTGAGCCATAGCCTCTCCTTTGATGGAAGTTACTAGACGAAGTTAATTTTTAGTTATCTTACCTTGCCCGTAGATGTCATGAATGGCATACGGTCAACACACCGACTCAATGAGACATCTAGCAGGCAACTAAGGTATTACTAGGACGTTGAGGTCGGTAAATTTTGCTTAGAGGCGTCTTTATTCAGGCTTAAGGATCGTTTACGAGCCTGAAAATCTTCTGACTCGCGACCCATGGCTTCAAGTCCCTCCCGGAAGACTTGCTCCTGGGATTTTTACGTCGTAAAAAAATAAATGGCCCTGTCCGGGTTTGAACCCGCGATCATCGGGACCAGAGGCAAGGGAAATAACCACTAACCTACCCCGGCCGACGTGAGATTCCTTTATTTTCCGTACATCTAACGGGACTAAGAACTTCACTTCCTTTCCCCATAAAACATATTCATAACTTTATAACTTAAACTTTTACACCCACGAACTTCAGAAAAAAAAACAGAGCACAATAATGACTAGAAAACCAGGCCCGACCATTTTAGCGTAGTGATCTTACTCCGAGTTGAAAGGAGCGACAAGGTTTGCTAATAAACAGTTGACATCGAGCTTCAGGTTACGAAATGGACCTCGCAACTTTATTCCCCTTTCAAAGGAAACGCGCAACTTTTAATTGAGTGAACAAATATCGATGTCAAAGGAATGTTTAAAACCGGGAATGTTTCATCTGAAAACGAGCTTGAAAGCCACTAGATGATCAGAACCGACAATTCAAAACACGATATGTAAGTTTAAATTCCTATGTTTCTGAATTGATTGATTGACATATTTATCTGACTGCTTTTCTTTTTTGTATGATTTTTAAAATTTCTTTCATTGTCTATATTTTTTAATCAACCAGAATTGTCTACGAAATTGCTTTTTTCTTCTACGATTAATAACGCAGAGGTTGGATTTATTTCTTAAAACTGCATAAAATATTTAACTTTTATAGGAATTAATCACTATAAGGTTTAATTTCATCACGCATAAACTATGTTTTAGCATATACTATGATATATTTAATTCTAGCAATCCCTTCAAATCGAATATTATCATACTCAAAGGATGCCCTAAAGTGGAAATAGTTGTTATAATAAATTTCAAATTTTAATTTTCTAAAATACATGCTACAATTGAACTATGTTAATATTGCATTTACAGCATATATATATATATATATATATATATATATATATATAATGTGTGTGTGTGTGTGTTATAATTAAATTATTGACAATGAGCAATTCAAGCTTAATATGACACAAGAAAAATAAATGCCTGGACGGGATTTGAACCCGGATCTCTGGATTGGTACTCCAGCGTGATATCCATTACACCACCGGGCAAATCTAATACAAATACTTATTTGTCTTATTATAATTATAATATAAGTCATAATAAGAAAAATAAGTGTTTGTATTAGATTTGTCCGGTTGTGTAATGCATATCACGCTGGAGTACCAATCCAGAGATCCCGGTTCAAATCCCGTCTAGGCATTTATTGTTCTTATGTCATATATATATAACGCCCACCGCTGTGGATATACAATTTATTTAATTAATACTCACCAATAGACCAAACACAATATTTACTTTGTAACTATTAATTAAACACCATCTTCTCTTCATAGTTTTAGGCCTTAATGCTTGTTTCGTCTTCACATAAACTCAATATCACCCGGAGAATGTAATTTACGTTCTCCCAGTAGAGTTACAAGCACTATTTTAGGTAATCAATTAAGTTGGTGTTTACTTGATGAAAATCCATATTTATTAATTAAATAAAAATAAAACGTAGTTTTATTTGATTTTCATATTTATTATATAATTCAGTGACAGCTGTTTCGGCACACTATACCTTCTTCAGACATGTTAGTACCGAAACAGCTGTCACTGAATTATATAGTAAATATGAAAATCAAATAAAACTACGTTTTATTTTTATTTAATTAATACTATTTTAGGTATTTTGGTGAAGTTTTTTTCCTTATGACCTCCATAATTCTTCTCTTGTATACTAACCCCAAAAGCAGGGCAGCCTCTTCCGTTGTATTGAAGTCCTTTAATGAACCTAAAGACAAGTGTATATGTGTTTTGTGTTCAGAAAAGTACCATATTCCAAATTGTAAAAACATACTTAAATCAATGAGCTCTTATAGCAAATACAATTAAGCACTTTACGTGTAATATCTGCACGGTTTGTACGTATTTCTCCTTTATTATTGAGAACTTCATCCCTGTAACCCCGCAGGTAGGCATCCAAATGTTTCCCCTGGATGGAAGGACCTTCAACCACTACTCAGACCGAGATGGTAGTCTCTGATTCCCACGTTGGTACTGGGACCGTGGAAGTCACATTTTTATACTGTTCAATTACTTTGTTTATTCACAAACGTCACCGTTGACCAAACGTTGACAAATACTCACGAACAGTTAATTTTCGGACCAATGTTTATTGGAAGTTTATCATGTTTATTGTTTGTCTCTGTTTGTGCTTGAATCTGTTCTGGACTTGCTATTGATAAATTAAATTGTCACCTCTTTTGTTGGAATTACTTTGTATTGAACGAGTCTCAACCAGCAAAATTATATACAGGGTGGACGCTCGAATGGACCTAATTTCAATTGCTTGTTACTGGCAAACGGTTGAAGATAGAAACTTAAAACAACGTTCATATTACAGAAAAACTCACCAAGTTTTGATATCCAGATCACCACATCTCTATATGAGCCCCAGCAGTCACTGTGACGATATCAAAGCGATGAACAATTTCTTGCCAAGTACGTTGGAGTATGTCTTCTGGAATGTTCTCAATAGCCTCTATGATGCGCTCACGAAGATCACGAAGGTCTTTGACTGGGGTGGTGTAAACTTTATCTTTGACATAGCCCCAGAGAAAGAAATCCAGTGGTGTTAAATCGGGAGATCTCGGGGGGGCCACGCGATTGGTCCTCCCCTACCAATCCAACGGCCAGGGAAAATGTTGTCCAAAGTCGTACGAACTTCATTGGACCAGTGGGGAGGAGCACCATCTTGCTGGAAAACGATGTTAGGCTGCAGTTGTTCAATTTGTGGAAAGAAGAACTGCTCCAGCATGTCAAGATATGTGGTACCACGAACAGTTTCCTCGGCGAAGAAAAACGGTCCAATGACCTTATTATGTGACAAACTGCACCAAACATTCATCTTCGGACTATCACGAACATGCTCTTGAATAGCGTGAGGATTCTCCGATCCCCAGATGCGCACATTATGCCGGTTTACCTTGCCTGACAAATGGAAAGTGGCTTCGTCCGAGAAGAAAATCTTGGTCATGAAGTCAGGATCAGCGCCGAGACGGTCCAGCATCGTATTGGCGAATTCCACTCGTTTCGGCATGTCATTCGGCTCCAGACTTTGCACTAACTGCACTTTATATGCGTGCAGTTTGAGGCGTTTGTGGACAATCCGTTGTAATGTCGATTTTGGTATTTGAAGTTCCCGCGAAGCTCTTCTTAATGACTTCCGGGGGCTTCGCTCAAATGCGGCTTGAACATTTGCTACCATTTCATCGGATGCTCTGCGACCACCACCATGCTTCTTCAACACAGATCCTGTAGCTAATAATGTATCACGCCACTTCTTTATGCTTCTAGCAGTTGGAGCATCACGGTTAAACACACGCCGGAACTCCCTTTGAACTCCTAATGATTGATTTAAACTCCGCATACCACAAAACAGCTTGCGCTTTCATCTGCGGAGTCGCCATTTTCACAAACAATTAAATCTAAGAACGAGAAACGTATCTTTGTGCCATCTACCGACAGGATTCGAAACTTGGTGAGTTTTTCTGTACTATGAACGTTGTTTTAAGTTTCTATCTTCAACCGTTTGCCAGTAACAAGCAATTGAAATTAGGTCCATTCGAGCGGTCCACCCTGTATATAACGGGCTTCCAATATAAAACCGGACCGGCCTTACGGAGTTTCACCCGGCACGCAGTGCTGTCTCTTCCTCCCGCAATTCACCCTGCCTGCCACCCGTCCTTGAACTGTTTCTTACCTTATAGAAAATGCTAGAAATGTTGTACTCCCGCAGTTAAACATGCATTATACCGAGTAAACACATTTAGATTGACACGCTGTAGTTCGGGCACTGTCAAGTTTCTGATTTCATTTCTTATGTTGTTCTTTAGTTCTTCCAATGTGTGCGGATTTGTTTTGTACACTTTGTCTTTCAGGCTACCCCACAAATAAAAATCGCACACTGTTAGATCTGGGGAGCGAGTGTTTCTTATTTTGTACTGAACCAGTGGTCTCAAATTTAGTCACAAGATCGTGGATTGTCGATCTGGAAGGAGGTAATTGTCCAGGGAAGTTCCTAATAAATTCCTCGCGAACGCGACAAGCTGATTCGTATTTATAATACCATTTACTCACATAAATGCGCTGCTCTAATGTCAGCTGACGTCTCATCTTGTCGAACGATAGTAAACTGACTAGTTCAAGGACGAGCGGCTGGCAGAGTGAAGTGCGGACGAGGAGAGAGCGCTGCCTGACGGGCGAAACCCCGTGAGGCCGGTCCGGGTTTATATTGGAAGCCCGGTATATATATTTTGGAACTTTTATGCTTGTCTTCATTTTTACTATAACACATTCATATCGCTTTTGAAACACTCTGTACAATTAACTAGAGACTTTCAATTTCTCCGCAATGATTGGTTTATAAGATCCATAAATTGCAAAAAGTAAAATGAGAAATGAAATTAAAAAATACATGGTAGGACCACAACGTGTCCTATACTACCTTCGTCACAAATGTATTTGCCACCCTTCATGAGAGTAACACAGCCATTGTGCAGGTGGTAATGACAAACACAATTTCACGTAGGATAAAGCTGTCAGAAATATGAATTTAGTATTTTTTTTCTGTGGAACTGGGGCTTGAAACCTGTAATTTTAAAACTATTGTGGATGGTTTGCGCCGAATAACAGATGTTATTAAATCGCAAGATGTTACCTACGGCTGAATTTATTTAGCTCACATTTTCAAAACGGTAGCGACATCAGTTTTTTTTTTTTTTGTAGTTCGATGTTTCTCGCTGATACGTGAAGGTCCTACCGTAACCATCTCCAGAGTACATCATCTCTATGGCTCTAATTATTAAATGTTTTGTGTATAAGTTTAAATAGTTTATGTAAATATTAATTCAGCCGATAAATGGCAGGTCAATGTGATCAACAGTTTAATAAACAATCTTCAGTACAATTTTATAGCATTAAAATGTTAAATAAACAATCTTCAGTACAATGCTTATAGCATTAAAATGTTAAATAAACAATCTTCAGTACAATGTTTATAGCATTAAAATGTTAAATAAACAATCTTCAGTACAATGTTTATAGCATTAAAATGTTAAATAAACAATCTTCAGTACAATGTTTATAGCATTAAAATGTTAAATAAACAATCTTCAGTACAATGTTTATAGCATTAAAATGTTAAATAAACAATCTTCAGTACAATGTTTATAGCATTAAAATGTTAAATAAACAATCTTCAGTACAATGTTTATAGCATTAAAATGTTAAATAAACAATCTTCAGTACAATGTTTATAGCATTAAAATGTTAAATAAACAATCTTCAGGGCAATGTTTATAGCATTAAAATGTTAAATAAACAATCTTCAGTACAATGTTTATGGCATTAAAATGTTAAATAAACACTAATAATATAACTATCCTATGATGTTACTGTCTGTGAAGCACCCTAACCTCTAATAATAGTAAGCCAATTCATTACTTTCCGAAAATCGTATATACTCAACCTAGGATTTAACGAGATATCAGGACTTGCTTGGTTTAGGCTAGGGGCATGAAAATTTCTAAAAATTAGCGACGATCACGATATGCGAATATGTCCAATGTGTGGTAACTTTGAAGATGAGATACATATATTAGGAAAATGTAATGATTTAGAATATTGGAGACGTCAGTTATTACCGGAAAGATTTCTAAATTCAAATAGGGAAAGATTGGCATGCTACGAGTCATTGGTAAATTCAGAAAATTGGATAAACTTGGGTAAATTTCTGGACAAAACGCGGAAAATAAGGAAAATAACATTCATTCATGAATAAATATATGTTATCAAAATGCAATACCATTAATTATTAAAATTATATATAAATTAATTAGTGTATAATGCTATTGTGTTATTATTTAATTGTAATATTATTGTGTTTTCTTTAAGTAATTGTAATGTTAATGTTTTTTTAGTGTATAATGCTATTGTGTTATTATTTAATTGTAATATTATTGTGTTTTCTTTATGTAATTGTAATGTTATTGCTTTTTTTGTTGTTTATTTTTCTTTACACTAGTAGCAATTATTACTTCATTGTAACGGACTGTCAACAGCACGTACGGCTTACTGCCCGTGTGACCCATATTTGTAAATAATATTGTAAATATCTTACTTTTTGTCTATTAAAGTGCTACTACTACTTTCCGAAATCTTATGTCTGCATACACAGGATATCTCTAAACTCACTCTCCATTTCCATCGAAACGCTACTTTTTTTTTTTTTTTTTTGCATAGACCCTTAGCATAGTGCAGCATACACTGCTCAAAAAAATTAGGGGATATTGTAGAATAACCTATTAAGACTATGTTTTTTGGAATAGTATTAGATGCAATCACTTTCTATTATTCCAAGATAATGTAAATAAGAGTTTGAAGTTGTTACGTAACCTCGGTACCACACCAGAGGGCAGTGTCTGTACTGTTGATGTGAAAGGGTGGTGTGGGTGAATGTTTTGTTGCTGTTTTTAAATCCAGTCCAGTTTTCAGTTAGTGAATGACTTGCCTTAGGGACAGTGATGCCTCGACAACGTGATTTACCTGAACCAATGGCTTGGAGGGCCATACGAAGGATGGAAGCTGGACAGACACAACAAGAGGTGGCACAAGCCATTGGGGTGTCTCAAAGCGTGATTTCCAGTCTTTGGAATCATATTCAAAGAACATACTGTTCACAGAAGAGCCGGACATGGTCGACCAAGGGCAACAACAGCAAGGGATGACCGTTACCTCTTGTTAACAGCCCGTCGGAATAGACAGCAGAATGCAACTCAACTGCGAAATACACTTCAAACAGCAACAGGACGCAGGGTGTCAACTCAAACTGTCCCTAATCGACTGCATGGAAGTGGTCTCTATGCCCGTAGGCCCATGGTGTGTACCAGGTTAACTCCACAACACCGTAGAGATCGCAGAAACTGGGCGGAGGAACATCGTGGGTGGAGGCATGCTGAATGGAGATCAGTTCTTTTTTCTGATGAGTCGCGATTCAACATGGAATGTGATAGTCGGCGTGTATTCATCTGGAGAGAAAAAGGGACACGAAACAATCCAGCTTTTGTACGTGAAAGATCCCCATATGGTGACGGTGGATTGATGGTGTAGGCAGGGGTCAGTAGTGGTGGACGTACAGACCTCTACGTTATCCAAGGTGGTACTTTGACTGCGGTAAAGTATAGAGATGAGATTCTCCGACCTTTTGTCGTGCCTTATGCTGATGCCATAGGTGATTCTTTTCTTTTTATGGACGATAATGCACGACCCCACAGAGCTGGCTTGGTGGACGACATGCTGGAAGTGGAGGGTATCGAGCGTATGCAATGGCCAGCTTCCTCCCCGGACTTAAATCCGATTGAGCATGTGTGGGATGCATTAGGCAGGTGCATTGCAGGCAGACCAGCATCTCCCACAACTGTTCCAGAACTGCACATTGCTCTTATGGAAGAGTGGCCACGTATCCCCCAAGAACTCATTGCTAACCTCATTGCATCAATGCCATACAGGTGTGAGGCAGTGCTGGCCGTTCGAGGAGACCATACACCATACTAAAGAAACATTTTCACCCGAGTTAATGTTGTTTGTTTGTTTGCCATATTCCTAATCAGGATCTCTTTGACATCTGGTGTGGTACAGAGGTTACGTAATGACTTCAAACTCTTGTTTACATTCTTTTGGAGTAATAGAAAGTGATTGCATCTAATACTGTTCCTAAAACCTTGGTATTAATAGGTTATTCTACAATATGCCCTAATTTTTGTGAGCAGTGTAGTTGTTCTTCACGAGATCTAAACTTTATCCATTCTATCTTGCTTTTACCACCATTTTTGTTACTATTTTTTTCTTTTTTTGCGCGATTCTGCGTTTTGTCGTAGATTCAGCAATGGCCACCATGATTGAAAGTTCAACTTCCTACATTTCGGGGTTGCCAAGCTAAATAACTATACTGTAATAAAAATAACTATACTGTAATATTACAGATTACAAACAAGCGTTAGGGAAGTAAAACCATGCCCTCTCTGTATACTACATACAACGTATATACAGAAACCATCCTAAAAGTAGTATTAATTCAAACTATACGAAACAAATGACGGTATTTTAGATGAATTAAACTTTATTCGAAACAATATAAAACAATAAATTCGTGCTTTCTGCCATTTTATCACTAAATTGATCTCACGGCCTCCTGTTGTTTCAACTTATAATAATTGCCCACACTGTTAACGTTAGTCAATTGTTTAAAATGAACGCAACAATATTTCCAACAAATGTGTTATTATTTTACTATTATTTATTATTTTGAAAACACCGTCACGTTTGTAAAGTGTTTTACAGAATCTCGGAAAATTTAAAACCTCGCGTTCGCTCGGTTTTTAAACATTTTCCTCGGTTCTCTGGAAACCACTCCCCAACCTCGCATCGTAATATTCTATTAACCATTCTATTATTGTCCCAATCAGAATATTTTTTATCCGCTTAGATGTTTAAATTATTATACATTTATTCAATTCTTTATTGATCTCACCCTCCGAATAGCCTATTCTTTTCATTAACCGGGCCAAACACATTTTTTTGTTAATGTTGCTACTATAATTTCATAATTTTTCTTGAGATGATGTTCCGTGACCTTACGTGATTCTATGCCAGATTGTTGTTTTGTAGGTCTATATGAACAATTCAAAATTATCTGATAGTTTGTTTGATTTTATTATAGCATTAAAAGCATAGGCCATTCCTTATTATTTGCAGACGATCAAGTGTTGATAGCTCAGAGTCGTGAGGATGTGAAATAATAGAAGCCTGCTTATTTATATGAAGCAATGTATACGTGAGTTTATTTATACACACCTTGTTTTAAATGTACTGTCAGAGAAGTAATGTTACTGTCAAAAAATAAAGTAGTCTCTCTATAGAATTAATTTACGTTCGACTCCCACCGCTGTTATACGGAGATACAGAATTTGCATGTTGTTGAACTTGTCCTATCATCTATTATTACTATTATGTGAATATTCCGTTACGTAACATTGTAGCTTAGCGGCAAAGCAGTGGATTTATATTCAATAGGTCAGGAAATAGCGCACAGCCCATAAATACATTACTTGCCGAGGTAAATTACACACATTTTCAGAATATATAGTTCCTAATCTCGGCATCAGATCCGCAACAACCGATATTCGATTTTTTTTAGTATTCCAGTGCAAAAATTATTTGTTTTGTATCAGAAAAGTGTAAATGTAAATATTTAATGTAGAGGTAATTTATTGTGTAAACATCAGATAATTATAGCTCTTTATTGATATGATTTGTATATCGAACATAAACTCCGAAAAATCTTATATATGAAAATTAATGTTTGTTTGTTTGTTCGTACTTTATGCGCGGCCATACCGTTGATCCGATTGTGATAGGTTTTTCGCAAAATGTTCAGGAGATTCCCGGAATGAACATAGGCTATAAGAGAGTTGTGATATTCAACTCCTACACCCTTAAAAATCGCCCTTTGTAGTGGAAAACGTGAAAAAAGTAGCTCTTTGGACGCTTAAATGGCTTACGCTGCCTAAACCATAAGAAATACACAACATTAATGTACACAGAATTGAATATGTCAAAAAGCTCTACAAAAAAGTCCGTGACAGCATATGTTTATCTCTTACGGATAACTCACAAAAACCATTTTTGTCTTTCATTGATACCTAGAGTCTCACGCCGTAGCCGAGTGGTTAAGGCAAGAAGTCTTGGCGCAGAACTACGGGACTTACACTGGTTGGAGTCTCTAAGGGGAAAGAAATTTTTCTTATGGAATGTCGGCCAGTATGGGTCAGAAATGAAACCTAGCTGGGGGGGGGGGAAACTGTTTTGACTCACTCTCATCAATTTATCTTTTTTTTTCACTCTAATATAACAGTTATATGACGGTTCTTAACTTATCTGCAAAGGAGGGTACAATTCTAATGTTCATGACATGTGACGTCATCATTCACAAACAGAAGGCTGTAAGAGGTTTTCTTGCGAACTTATTTAATAATATCTAATTATGTCCTAATTTCTGAATTTTATGGTAAAAAAGTAACATATTTTTATCGTCCGCCCATGACATGAGAATTGAACGTCTACCGGGTAATAATAATAATAATAATAATAATAATAATAATAATAATAATAATAATAATAATAATAATAATACTTTATTTATTCTGGCAGAGTTAAGGCCATAAGGCCCTCTCTTCCACTCAACCAGCACAAATACAAATAAAGATATACACTATACTAATTACAAACAGTTAAAGATACAATAATGTAGCAATGTAAATGTCATGTACAAACAACATTTTATAGTGTAATAAACAATAATGATACGATAATAATAATAATAATAATAATAATAATAATAATATAAATATGATACTAATATAAGTATGATACATTATACGAGATACGCCAATTAATATATATACCTTACACTGGATAATAATGAAGTCGAGTTTAGAGCAAATATAAATTTAGATTTCTTTTAAAAGATGCCAATGTCCAGCAGCCCCTTATTTCTTGTGGTAGGGAATTCCAGTTGCGAGAAGTGAAGATGGTATATGACATGGAGTGATGTGATGTCCTATGTTGCGGTATATTAAGCAAGAGACTATGTTGTGATCTTGTGTTTAAGTTATGGTTTGAGGATAGATACTGGATGATACATAATTGGGAATCGAGGTATGTAGGATCTTAAATAAGAGAATTAGACAGTGCGATTTTCTTCTCTCTTTTAGATGTAGCCATGACAATTCGTAGAATAATGGAGAAATGTGATCGTATTTTCGAACATTAAATATGAATCTGATACACATATTATGGACACGCTGCAGTTTGTCCGACAATCCGTCACTTATGTCGGTTACATGAACGTCACAGCGCTAGTTATAAATAAAATCAAATACGATTTCGCTTTCACCGTAAAATTTGAGACTCGTATTTGAGAGATAACGGTTTCAGATCCCTGTCCCGGGTAAAGTGTATGTGTGGTTTCTCTAACCATCGGTATTAATAATCAATTCACAATAATTTGAAAAATCGAAGTTAATACTATTGTCAAAAATACGAAATAATGGGCCTACATACCAAAATAAACAGTCCTCTGCTATTCAAACTTATCGTAATATAATAATAATAAATATCATTATTATAATTAATATTATCATTGTCGTTATTATTATCATTATCATTAGCATTATTACTTACTTACTCACTGGCACTATCGAACCCGTAGGTTCATGGCCGCGCGGACATAAGCTCTCCATACATCCCTATCCTGAGCCAATGCTTTCCAATCATTCCCTGTATAATCTACTTCCCTCAAATCATAGTTAATGTTATTCTCCCATCTCATTCTTGGTCTACCAACTGGGCGTTTTCCCTCTGGCTTTCCTACAAGAAGCTTCCATTCACATCTTTCATTCCCCATAGTGCAACATGTCCTACCCATCGCAGTCTACGAGACTTGACTGTTCTTATTATATCTGGCTTCCTATAAAGACCATGTAGTTATTTAGTCTTCTCCATTCACCTGTCTGTTCATCTCTCTTTGGTCCAAAAATGTTCCTAAGTACTTTATTCTCAAATACCTGTAATCTCCTTCCTTCCTTAAAGTAAGAGTCCATGTTTCGCATCCATATAATATAACTGGTAGAATATTAGTTTTATATATTTTCAGTTTAACGTTTTTTGAAAGGAGTTGGGACATCAAGAGTCTATGCAATGCATAATAGCACGCATTTCCAGAATTGAGCCTATATTTAATTTCTTTGTGCATCTCATTCCTATTTGTGATTATTGTTCCTAGGTATTTGAATTCAGCCACCTCCTCAAAATTTCCCTCATTTGTCATTAGCTGTCCATTTCCATTATATAATGTATTTCTACGTGTGACCGTATATTTAGTTTTAGTTATATTTACTTCCAGTCCTAATTACTTAGTGTTACTCAATAGTGTGTGCGTGTTGTCCTTTAGTATCTCCTCGCTATCGGCCAGTAGTACTACATCATCAGCATAAACTAACAGCTTATTAATACCATTCAGTTGTAAGCCTTCCTCATTCTCTAAAGAGTTAGTGGCATGCTCTAGTACAAAATTAAATAGTAGAGGAGATAGTGCATCTCCTTGCTTCAACCCATTCTGGATTTCAAAAGTGTCTGAAAACTAATATAACGAATAACATAATTCACACAAAATTTATTTTAAAATATTCTAACTTTTTTTTCATATAAAACTTTATTATTGTTTCGTATGAGGTTATCCATCGTTCTAATAATAAAATGTTTCAATTATTCATCACTCATACAGAATTTACAAAATGGTTTTCAATTAAGGTACCGGTAGTAATTAATTTCACAGTCATCAAAATATGAATATGAAATTAATTACAAACCTAAGGCATCGCTAAAAATGTTTTTAAATTTTCACTTTATAATTAAAACCGAACGTGAATAAAACGAAAGTTGGAATTACCTGAACTCAAACGACACAGTTCCTACAACTGTGTGCTTCAATAATATCAATAATTTATTGAGCTTGTGGTCTAATTCCACTTTTATGATCACTCGTTCAACATGAATTATAAATTGCTGTCAATTGCTTTCCTGGATTTCGTTAGCGTATTAATTAATTGGAGAAAGTTGATTACATTTTTATATATTACATGCTTTATATTAGCTTGACCTGTATCTATCTATCTATCTATCTATCTATCTATCTATCTATCTATCTATCTATCTATCTATCTATCTATCTATCTATCTATCTATCTATCTATCTATCTATCTATCTATCTATCTATCTATCTATCTATCTATCTATCTATCTATCTATCTATCTATCTATCTATCTATCTATCTATCTATCTATCTATCTATCTATCTATCTATCTATCTATCTATCTATCTATCTATCTATCTATCTATCTATCTATCTATCTATCTATCTATCTATCTATCTATCTATCTATGTAACGGAATCTTTCAACGCGATTTTCACCCACTTAAAATCATCGGATCGACTTGAAACTTTGTATACTTGTAGAGGACCCGTGACAATACAATAATTTCATATTTATTTTTACACGCTTTATATTAGCTTGACCTGTATCTATCTATCTATCTATCTATCTATGTAACGGAATTTTTCAACGCGATTTTCACCCACTTAAAATCATCGGATCGACTTGAAACTTTGTATACTTGTAGAGGACCCGTGACAATACAATAATTTCATATTTATTTTTACACGCTTTATATTAGCTTGACCTGTATCTATCTATCTATCTATCTATGTAACGGAATTTTTCAACGCGATTTTCACCCACTTAAAATCATCGGATCGACTTGAAACTTTGTATACTTGTAGAGGACCCGTGACAATACAATAAGTTCATATTTATTTTCTAAAATCCTGTCCATAATCATCAGAAAATAAAAAAAAGTGTTTTTGTATCAATGTAACGGAATCTTTCAACGCGATTTTCACCCACTTAGAAACATTGGATCGACTTGAAACTTTGTATACTTGTAGAGGACCCGTGACAATACAATACTTTCATATTTGTTTTCTAAAATCCTGGCCATAATCATGAGAAAATCAAAAAAACCTGTTTTTGTATCAATGTAACGGAATCTTTCAACGCGATTTTCCCCAATTAGAAACATTGGATCGACTTGAAACTTTGTATACGTGTAGAAGACCCGTGACAATACAATAATTTCATATTTTGTTTCTAAAATCCTGGCCAGAATCATCCAAAAATCAAAAAAATGAAAACTGGTATAATAGGTCGCGGACTTGTCGGGTTTTTAGTCAATCGTTGTAAGAGCTCAGTTGGTAGAGCAGTGAACCCTTAGTGGTATATAATTTCAGTAATCCGTACGTCGCTGGGAGGTTTTTTTTATAGAAGAGTATTACTTTTAGCTCATACTACAATACTTACTTACTGGCACTATCGAACCCATAGGTTCATGGCCGCGCGGACATAAGCTCTCCATACATCCCTATCCTGAGCTAATGCTTTCCAATCATTCCCTGTATAATCTACTTCCCTCAAATCATAGTTAATGTTGTTCTCCCACCTCATTCTTGGTCTACGTATCGAATTTAAAGATATTTATATTTTTATCTTATTCTGTAAAATATTAAAACTAAAAAATAAAAAATAAATAATAGTTTTAAAAACTAAAAGAACACGCTTTATTAGAAAACTAAAAAATGAAAAATAATTTTAATTTCCAATACGCTTGGGATAAAATAAAGTGGTCAACAAAAAAATCATCTCCAACACATATTGAAAAAATTAGAGTTATCAACAAAAAGAAAATAATTTTACCATGAAAAGCGTGGGGTGCTTTTTATGATTTTTACATTTTCTTCTTAGAGAGCTTACTTTTACCAATATCTGTTTATTATCAAATATATTAATTGATATAGAGCACCCCACGCTTTTGATGGTAAAATTATTTTCTTTTTGTTGATAACTCTAATTTTATTCTATATGTGTTGGAGATGATTTTTTGTTGACCACTTTATTTTATCCCAAGCGTATTGGAAATTAAAATTATTTTTCATTTTTTAGTTTTCTAATAAAGCGTGTTCTATTAGTTTTTAAAACTATTATTTATCTTCTTTAAAATCATAGTTTATTCTCGCTTTTAGATCCTTTTACGTGCTCCATACCTCCCTGGCCTTACAGTGACACGACGTGCCAGGAAAGAAGTTTGAACTTGAGGTCACATAATACTATTACGACCACAGAGTACATGGACGTACCCACAAATGAAAGATTAGGTTAATGCGAAGTGAGTCCTAGACAGAAGAAATATTTAAGACAAGACAAGCCATTCATTCACACATTCACGTTAAACAAGTGAATATAATAGGATGCTTATGATGACCAAATGGTATTCGGGAATTATTTAGGTCTTAAAATTCCTAGACATCTGTCTTATAGGTGAGAAAAAATCACGAAACAACCACATCTATGATACTAGTTCTGACAGGAGTTCGAACTCGGGCTCACTAATTATGAGGAAACGATGTTAACCTGGTTATATCGAAGAAAATTAATTTCACCTTTTAGAGGTACAAAAATGTAAGGTTATTGTGGCCCATCTCTCTGTATGTGTACATTACTCGTACAAACGTTACTTACTTACTCACTGGCACTATCGAACCCGTAGGTTCATGGCCGCGCGGACATAAGCTCTCCATACATCCCTATCCTGAGCAAATCCTTTCCAATCATTCCCTGTATAATCTACTTCCCTCAAATCATAGTTAATGTTATTCTCCCACCTCATTCTTGGTCTACCAACTGGGCGTTTTCCCTCTGGCTTTCCTACAAGAAGCTTCCATACAAGTCTTTCATTCCCCATACGTGCAACATGTCCTGCCCATCGCAGTCTACGAGACTTAACTGTTCTTATTATATCTGGCTTCCTATAAAGACCATGTAGTTCATTGTTAAGCAGTCTTCTCCATTCACCTGTCTGTTCATCTCTCGTACAAACGTTACGATTGTGTTTGCTCATTTTCGATTACATTGAATTCGCGTATTTTAGGATATTTCCGTCTACACTTCTGATACATTTTATTCACTTCTTCCATGTTTTTCGCATATTTATCAGCTCAAAAACGATATATATGTAACATACCGAGTTAGAGGTCTCGGGTTCAAATTCCGGCTCAGGCATTTATTTTTTCATATTATCCATCCATCTATAGTAATTCTGCCCGAGGGTAGGTCTTTCACTGCAATCATGCTATGCTTTGCAGCTTTATTAGGTTCATATTATATATATATATAATATTATAAAAACGAAAATATTAGAGTGGTATGCCCATGTCAAAAGAATGCCAGAGCAAAGGTTGCTTAAAATTATTATGGAATGGATCCCAATGGAAAGGAGGAAGAGAGGAGGCCCGAAGAAAACTTGGATAGAAGGTGTACAAGTGGCTATGAATATCAGAGGATTGGAGGAAAATCAATGGATGGACATAGAGAAATGGCGTTTGGTTTTCGGAAGACGGCGGCAGCTGTCATGATACCGGTTGATGATGATATATATTTTTTTTGTGGAAAGCAACAGGAAGCTACCACACCTACAATTCCCTAGTAAAGCTGCAAGCATAGCATGAAAATGCTATGATTGCAGTGAAGGACCTGCCTTCGGGCAGAATTACTATATCCATCCATAGTAATTCTGCCCGAAGGCAGGTCCTTCGATGCAATCATAGCATTTTCATGCTATGCTTGTAGCTTTACTAGGGAATTATAGATGTGGTAGCTTCCCATTGCTTTCCACACCGGTGAAGGATGATGATATTAATGATAAGAATGATGATGATGGCCATATGATTTCGGGGACCGTTTGGGCCTTAAAGTTTTCCTGACATTTGTCTTACAGGTGAGGAAAAACCCCGATAAAAACTTCACCCAGAAAAACTGCCCCGACCGGGGATCGAACCCGGGCCCGCTGCGTGACAAGGCAGCACGCTACCTCGAGACCACAGCGGTGGACTATTTAATATATATATATATATATATATATTGCCCGGGTCGTTAATCATATTCTGTAACAGTTATTCCTACGGTATTTTTTTTTAATTACGGTGAATAGATCACTGCGATAGGGTCGTAAATATTTTGGTAAACAGAGTGATTCAGTGGATTTCTTGCAAAACTTTGTGCTAATATAGGCGACATCTACAATCAATTTCCATGTAGAAGCCAATGCTCGAAGGCACTTCAGAATTATAAAATTCAGCTAAAACTTTCTTTTCTTTTCAGGACGAGAAAACCAGTTGTATCGGCTGGAGAATCGACATGCTGACCAACATTTCATACTATACTGGCTGATAATCGGTCGTCTCTGTAAACGGCACATGTTACCTAACTTGAAGTCTCGATTCAAATCTCCGAAGAACACTTGGTGGGACTCACAAGCTGCATGTTGGTTAATTGTTCACATTTGAATGATTCATCGGTTTTGAATAAGGGGATGACTTTCCCCTTGAGTTATTCCAGAATTAGTCTCCATACAGGATCCTAACGTTGTTATACCTATAGATTTATAAATGTGACATCCCTTTGCCGGCCCTAACGCTCCGAAGCGCTCGAGATTTAAATGTCTCCCGCCGGCCTAAACGCTCTTAAGCGCTCTTGATGAAAGCATCTTACAAATATTGCGTCATGCGTACAGAACACGTGATCTCTTTATGCGGGTGTGATGAAATCACTTAGTAGGCATTCCTGCACGTGTGTAAATACGAACCAAGGATAAACACTTATATAGATCACAGATAATGAAGTTCAAAAGTGAGTTACTTCCTGAGGGCTCAGTTGAGGTTGAAATCATGACATCTACATCTCGCACATCGCGTAAAAGAGTAACAAACATGGATGCACTTAGAGCTGTGGCACTAGAAGGGCAAACACAAAGAATTGGCCAGCCGAATTTAGAAAACCAACTCTTTTGAAATTGAAAAGGGGCGAGTCCAGAAAGATGCAGCATGAAGATGTGATGGCAGTAGTGTGGCAAGACAAACGTGTTGTTTTTCTCCTTTCCACGAATTCCGATCTCCGGACTGATGGTTCAGTCACAAGAAAAACAGGAAAAGTCAATGAAGAAATAGAAGTTCCATGTCCTAATGCCGTCATAAATTACATGAAGCACATGGGAGGCGTGGATATAAGTGATCAGAAACGCGAATATTATGGTGTTGGTCGATTTTCAAAAAAGTGGTGGAAGTTTCTATTACATTTTGTCCTAAATGTGTGTATTGTGAACTGTTTCATCTTATATGACCTGACAAACCAGCCCTCGAGTACAGCACACGGAAACAGGCAAGTGACCTTCAGACGAAACTTGGTGCGTCAGCTAATAAATACGTTCACGTCTCGCAAGCGTATAGGCAGGAAGAGAAGTTTGCCCATCGGAACTGCATCCCCTAAACTTTTTCATTCTTTGGAGAAAAATATCAGGCCATGCAAAAAAGTCTGCTTTGTGTATAGAGAAAAATAAAAAAGCTCCATCTGGAAGGAGCATATAAACAGAAAGTTAAGGGTTAAATAGTGTGACCTTCCATTGTGCCGTGTGGGGTGTTTTTTTTTTGGAATACCACCAGCGGCGAAATGTGGAGGTGCAAAATTAGGTGAGTACGTTATTACATGCGTAAATATATTAGGAATTAGATGAAAACATAATTATCATAAGTAATGCCACGAGTGATTTCCAAATTATCGATAAATTCACGACTCACGAAGTGAGGAGTGAATTTATCTAGAGAATTTGGAAATCAAGAGTGGCATTTGTTAGGACTATTTAACGAATAAAATTAAGCTGTTTACTCACAAATCATTATTTAACTATAGTTATTTTAAAATATTTATATATTTAATGTAAACGGCGATGTTTGAAAACAAATGAGAAACGATAGGTACGCTTCTACTGCTTCTTTTGTTTATCACTGCAACCAGATCATACTATTTATTGCCAAAGGAACGCAATATTGTAAGGAGGAGCTTTCTTTAATATGGTAATTATAACACTGATAAATATTTGGTGAAACACGACTCTGATTGGTTGTAAAATAGAAATCATTGAAATGTGATTGGTCATTGACTCCCATTTGGGGCATGAGTTAAATAGTCATCCTAACTTTTCAGTTTAATTTTTATGATTTTTTTTTCTTAAGGGGAACATAGATTCTGTTATATGTATTTAAATTTAAATGCCCATTTAAAAAACCCGGCCATCCTATCCTAGGAGGAGGACGGTAAATGGGAGCGGAAAAGGGTTAATATATTTCACGAATTTAATTTTAGCACTTCTAAAGATTTTTCTCTAACTAGAAAATGACCCTCTTAAAAATGAACTAAGGGCACGAATTGGGTTTTCATGTGGCATCAATGGATCTAGTTTACGATGTTAGTAGAAACTACTCTGGACTTAATTCAACTAAGGTTATTTTGCTAATAGCTGTGTTTACTGGAAAGTTCTTAGAGGCAATTGACACTTTTCGTAAATTTGCTAGATAACAATATAATCTACAAGTTTAAACCTTTCTAAGTTATTTTTGCTGATTGTTCTTTTATAGCAGATGTTCTTTTGATAGTCTAACATTCACAAATAAGAATTAGTTAAAACATTTTTATGTTTAATTATAATATATATATATATATATATATATATATAATTCTCTTAATCACAATTGGATTAGTATGAATGGTTATTAAATATATATCTATCTACTTGCCTTCATTGATTCAAATTGATTCAAGATTACAAAAATATAATAAAATGAATGGAGTAATACGAAGACATTTTGGTAAACAGATGAGGACAGAGACAAAACTAAGATTACACAACATCACATCAAGAGCTGCTCTAAAATACGGAAGTGAAATTTGGATTTTAAAATAAAAGAAACTCTCATAAACTTCAAGTAAGCCAAATGCGCTTCTTATGACCATTGTTAGGAGTTAATAGACTGGATCACCAAAGGAACACTATTATCAGAGGAAAACTTGGAGTAACAAGTTTAAATGAAGATATACAAAGATACCAACAAGAATGTAAAAATCATCTGAGGAGAATGGCAAGAAATAGACTTCCAAAATTGGCATTCCAATATACCCCAACTGGACATAGGGACCAAGAAAGACCAAAACATCGGTGGAAAGATCAAGACCATCTTCGCTAGGTTTACCGTACAGGCCACATGGCCTAAAACGAATTTGTTCATGATGATGATGATCTATCTACTTGATTTAAGCTACAAATTGAAAACCGCCAACATAAGCCATGCATCATGAATATTAGTTACATTATTCTTCA
Organism: Diploptera punctata; assembly: GCA_030220185.1. NCBI lineage: Eukaryota > Metazoa > Arthropoda > Insecta > Blattodea > Blaberidae > Diploptera > Diploptera punctata. Next base: position 128,460 of record JASPKZ010008259.1, on the reverse strand, counting down.
TTATGAATTATGTTATTGTTCTCAACTGTAGGGCTAGTCCATGATTCTCGATATGATCTGGAATTCCACCGCTGTGGTCTCGAGGTAACGTGCTGCCTTGTCACGCAGCGGGCCAGGGTTCGGTCCCCGGTCGGGACAGTTTTTCTGGGTGAGATTTTTATCGGGGTTTTTCCTCACCTGTAAGACAAATGTCAGGAAAACTTTAAGGCCCAATCGGTCCCCGAAATCATATGGTCATTATCATCACCCTTATCATTATCATAATCATCCTTCACCGGTGTGGAAAGAAACGGGAAGCTACCATACCTACAATTCCCTAGTAAAGCTGCAAAGCATAGCATTAAATGCTATGATTGCAGTGAAAGATCTGCCCTCGGGCAGAATTACTATGGATGGATATATATATATATATATATATATCGGATCCTACTAGTTGAGATATATTTTTTTTTATATTTGGCAATGAAGGCAAATATGATATGAAAAGAAAAATGAATGCTTGAGTCGGGATTTGAACTCGAGTCTCTAAAGTCTATACGTTTTGCGCTCTAACGACCTGAGCTACCCAAATATTCCGACATATGATATTTGCTTCGTTGCCAAATGTCAAAATTATAGTTATAACATCTAAATATACAAGCGTTACTGCTATAAAGTAAATTTTCTCTTTAAAAATTTGCTTAACTGATATGTTTGCCACTAGATGTCAGTCGGAACAAATTTCCGCTACCTCTTGTGTGAATTGAGAATACTATATATATATAAGAAAAATGTATGTTGGTGCCGGAATACTTCGGTAACTCAAGTCGTTAGAGCGCTAATGTACAGAGTTTAGAGACTCCGGTTCAAATCCCGATTCAAGCATTCATTTTCTTTTCACACACACACACACACACATATATATATATATATATATATATATATATATATATACATATTCATTCATTTGTAGTGTACTGCCCAAGAGTATGTTTTCCACTGCAAACTCAGCATTCTCCACTCTTTCCTTAACTCAGCTTTCCTTTTTATATCTGCATACAAACCATTTATTTTAAATATTATCTATCATCTGATATATTTTTCTGCCTCTAACTTTCTTTCCGTTGACCATTCCTTCTAGAGCATCCTTCAGCAGGCAGTTTGTTCTTAGCCAGTGGTCAATCCAATTTCTTTTCCTCTTCTTTATGAGTTACAGCATTGTTCTTCTTTCACCCACTCTGTCTAGCACATCTTCATTTCTTACTTTGTCCATTCTATACGATCCATTCTTCTCCATATCCACATCTCAAAAGCTTCCAGTCGCTTTTCCTCATTCCTTCCGAATGTCCAAGTATCTGCACCATACAATGCTACACTGTACACAAAGCACTTCACTAGCCTCTTCCGTAATTCTTTTGCCAAAGGTCCGCAGAAAATGCTTCTCTTCCTGTTAAAAGCTTCTTTTGTCATTGCTATCCTCTGCTTTACTTCTTGAACGCAGTTCATGTTACTACTTATAGTACAACCCAAGTATTTGAAGCTCTCCACTTGCTCAATGGCCTCGTCTTTAATCCTCATGTTTATCTTCCTTTGTTTCCTTCCTATAATCATGGCCTTCGTCTTATTTATATTTATCTCATCATCATCATCATGAACAAATTCGTTTTAGGCCATGTGGCCTGTACGGTAAACCTAGCGAAGATGGTCTTGATCTTTCCACCGATGTTTGGTCGTCCTTGGTCCCTATGTCCAGTTGGGGTATATTGGAATACCAATTTTGGAAGTATATTTCTTGCCATTCTCCTCAGATGATTTTTCCATTCTTGTTGGTATCTTTGGATATCTTCATTTAAACTTGTTACTCCAAGTTATCATTCCAGACTTTGCTTAAGTTTCTTCGAGTAATAGGAAGTCCCCTGGGTTGGTTACCAGCCATCCACAGAGCAAGACTAGTGGTAGGGCTGCTACCTTATAGCCTCTAGGCAGGCGTTCAAAATATGGAATTTCCTCCATATTCGATGGAACGGTTATACCACCGTGACTCGGTCCCCATTACCTCGTTAGTTAAAAGCAGGGTGTACCACGTGCAGGTGAGCTTGAGAATTAGGTAGGAGAGATTATAGAATGCACATCACTACCTCTTACACCCCTTATATTTACCTTCATCACATAATCCTCACACTTATCATTTAGTTTCATAAACATGTTCCTCAGTGTCATTGCATCTTCTGCTAGCAAAGCCATATCATCAGCAAATTGTATGCACTTTATTCTTCTACCTCCCATGTTTATGCCTCCCGTATTGCTGAAGCAGTTCTTCAGTACGTCTTCCAGGTAGATGTTGAAAGGAGTAGGTGATAGAGGACATCCTTGCCTAACCCCCCCCCTTCCAATTTCTCTTCCCTTCACTTTTATTCGCTGTTTCACATAAAGAAAACTTATAAGCCTCATCTCCTTCCAGTTCACGCCAATTTTCTTCAACATTTTTAGGCGTTTATTCCAATTTACTCTGTCAAAGGCCTTTTCCAGGTTAAAAAAACTGCATGAACGTCTTTATATTTCCCTTCCTGAAGCCAAACTGTTCTTCTTCCAATTCACTTTCCATCGTAGAACGTAAACGTCGATTCATATATATCATCATCATCATCCGGCATCATGGCAGCTGCCGCCGCCTTCCGGAAACCAAACGCCATTCCTCTCTATCCATCCAATGATCTTCCTCCATTCCTCTGATATCCATAGCTTCTTGTACTCCTTCTATCCAAGTTTTCTTCGGTCTTCCTCTCTTCCTCCTTTCCATTGGGATCCATTCCATAACAATTTTTGGCAATCATATATATATATATATATATATATATATAGTAGTAGTAGGACTTTATTAGACAAAAAGTAAGATATTATATTCGATGCCTCTATATATATATATATATATATATGGGGGCACGCCGTAGCGTAGTGGTTAAGGCACTGAGCTACAAGCCGGAGGGTCGAGGGTTCAAGTCCCGTTGTGGTCAGGATTTTTAAACTGACCAAAAACCCTCTGGCGGCACTATGGCCCTGGGGTCGACTCAGCCTCTAACGGAAATGAGTACCAGACGCTTGTTCTAGGGTAAAGGCGGCCGTCACGCAGGGCTGACAACCCGGCTGACATAAAGTGCCGAGTGTCTAGAAAAAGTGGGAGCCTTAACCTCCTACTACCCCAAGGGCCTCCGGGCCTGTTGTGGGATCACTTTACTTTTATATATATATATATATATATATATATCAAGTAGTAGGATCCGATAACTATCTCGCCTATTGAACCAAGATTTCTGGGCATTTGAATTGGTGTCTCTAGCTGTCAATGAAGCCGTATCCCATAGAAAATCTTCTTCTTCTTCACTTCACGGGCTGGGCAAATTGCCTGTTCCGCCTCTCATAGTTGTTGTCCATCTTTTCACTGGCCTTCCTACATTCCTTGAACCTCTTGGCTTGTAGTTAAATGATTATCTTGGGAATCTTATTACATTCATTCTTTCTACATGTGTAAACTATTTTTCTCTATATTATTTGATTTTATAATTCAATTGATATATATTTAACTCTGTTCTTATATCTTCATTCTCTGTCCGATCCATTCTTGTGTAGCCTTGTGTTCTTCTAAGAAGTTCATTTCTACGCTTTGTATTCTACTTTGTAATTTTTTGGTCATTACCCAAGTTTCACTCCCATAAAGTAATGCAGGAACTGCCAATGTTTTATAAAACTTCAATCTAATATCTCTCCTTGTTTTGTTCTTTAATGTTCTATGTATAGTTTCACACATCATTTGAAATATTGACAGTTTCAGATTTACATCTTTTATTTTAAAATTTGTTACTTGCTCCAGAGGTTTGTTTTCTATTATGATTTTTTATCTTATAAGTTCTCTTCTCTAAAATGCCATTATTTTCGTTTTTTATTTTGATATTTTAAAATTATATTCCTGGCACAACTGATTAATTGCTGTAAAGAGTACTGTAAATTATTTTAATTTCCTTGAATAATAACCACATCGCCACCATACATTAAAAGTTTAATATTTTTAAAACGGTCCATTCTTATACCTACATTAACATTACTTTTCCAATTTTGGATGAAGTCATTAATATATAATTTAAAAAGGGTAGGTGATAAATTACACCCTTGTCTTACACCTCTATTTATTAAAATTGTTTCGGTCTTTGATGTGCCTATATTTTATATAATTTGAGATTTTACATACACACTTTGTATCACTTAAATTAATTTTAGAAAATTAGGTTCATAATTTAGTTACGTATTTTCGGGAATTCTCATTCTCGAGCTCTTATTACCAGTACATGAGACTCGGGTAGTGGCTTCACTCATTTTCAACCGCTCTCGCTTACGAGAGCTTGAAGCAAATTTCAATCAAACTCGGTACAAAAATAATTTACAATCTGGAAAGGATTCTGAGAGGGTAAGATACTTGTATCACTCCCACCAGGGAATAGCGAGAGATAAAGAGCGTTCGTTACACGTAAAAATAATAGGAAACTCCGATATTAGTGTTGAATCTATATATATAGGCCTATATATATATATAAATTTCGTGTCACGTTGTTTGTCCGCGATGGAATTCTAAACTACTGAACCGATTTTAATAAAATTTTTCACACTGTGTGCAGTTTGATCCAACTTGAGACTTAGGGTAGTTTATAACTAAATTTATAGTCGCATTATTTTTTATTGCAAATTATTTGTTTATTATTTAACAAAGAGTTAACTGTGAGTTCCATACGATTCTAACAGATGGCGGTGTAAGGTAATTTCGTAAGGTAATTGGTTTATTATTCAACAAAGAGAATTCCAGATGGCTGTGCTTTTTGTTGCAACCGCGAATTTCAATTAAATTACAACTATTGATTATTTCATAATTTAAGTGTGTTCAGTGTTTATTTTATTTTCAATATTATTAATTTCGTGTGTAAGTATTAGTTTTAAGTAATCTGGCTGAGAAACAGCAACTTAATTTAAATTTTAACGTATACCTTAGCCACAGCAACGCGTGGCCGGGACTTCTAGTGTGTATATATATATATATATATATATATATATATATCTGAGATAAGTTAAATAATGACACTCCTTATGCCAAGTTGAGCACCATCGATATTGGGATGAAAAGTGATCGAGAGCAATAATCTGATTCATGACATTCCCGATGGCATTTAAATTATTTAGGGTTGAAAAGGGCAACATGTAAAAATAATCGGATTCAACGATATTAGTGTAGAATCCATAGTGTAAGGAGCTGCTGAGATAAATTTTACTCCCGATGTAATTTATGTTCTAGCCCAGCCCCCATTGTCATGGGGATGAGAAGGAGTGAAAAATAATATTCAAAACAACCAAGATAATAATCGAAACTATAGTTTGCAGGGTCTTTGGATATGGATTGCTCGAGTACCGATTCCGTTCAAGCCAGTCCAATTAGCAAGGCAGATGAGAAGGGGTAAAAATAAAATATCCAAACTGATCGAGATTGGGGGCACGCCATAGTGTAGTGGTTAAGTCAATACGTTTCAAGCCGGAAGGTCGAGTGTTCGAGTCCCGGCCGGTAAGGATTTTTAAACTGACCCAAATCTTCTGTCGGCATTTGGCCCTGTGTCTACTCAGCCTCTAACGTAAATGAGTATCATATTCTCGTTTTGGGGGTAAAGACGGCCGTTACACATCTGCACACGGATGGGAGAGACCACTAATGGCATGCCACAAAAAGAAGTTCCTGGCGGCACAAAGACATGTGCTAATACGTGTCACCAAAGCCTATAATACTGTATCGAGATCATGCCTTTCAGTGATAGCTGGAGTATTCCCAATAGACTTGTACATAAAGAGGAGGATTCAACGACATAGTCGCCGAAGAGGGTTTCCCGTCCACATAGAGGAAACGATAATTGCTCCTCACCTGTACGCCGAACCCGATGAAAGGGTCGTCGTCCGCATAATCATCGACTCTCGCCTCCTCGACAAATGGCAACTGGAATTGGAACAGGAGCCCCACGGACGCCAGACATTGCAGTTCTTCCCGAGAGTCCAGAAAATAATGCAGACTACGTGGATAACTCTCCCAGACCACACAAATACTCTCAGGTCATGGACTGTTCCGCTCCAAACCTGCACGAAAGAGGACGTGCCGACTCACCTCTCTCTGATTGTTTCAACCCCGGAGAGGACGACGTAGCCCACGTGCTCTATCAATGTACCAAGTACAATGTCTTCAGGCAGGAGCTGGAGGAAGCAGCCATGATCGGTGAAACACAAAGGCCACCCGCCTTAGAATTCTGGACCGCGAAGGAAGCCTTCAAATCCCGCACCAAGTGCACAGGTAGAGTATTGGGTTTAAGAAGAGACGAAGACCAGGGAATACAAGAGAGGCGTTAAAAACGTTACCAAACAGCTGCCCCGCCACCATCACCATCACCACGAGATTAATGTTGAATCTTTATTTTTTTATTATTGATTTCGTACATCTCAATGATGGATAAATCATATTTGAAGAGAAAAATTATACGATTATTAATAAAAACATGGAAAAAGCCGTACTGGCTGTAATGTATAATTCCCAAATATGTCTTCTTAATTAAGGAGCCGCCATTCGCAAGTAGAAGCATGGCTTCGTAACATTTGGTGGACGGGAATTACAATGTATATAGAGAAAGATTTGCGTTTAGATCGGTACTTGCTCAGGTAGCTCAGTTGGTAGAGCACTTGGTCTAGAGAACCAAGGGTCCCGGGTTCAAGTCCCGGTCTGAGCGTATAATTTTTCTCTTTAAAAAAATTGAATCTTTAGTTTTCGGGGCCACTAAGCTGATTAGTATAGATAAGATAGGTAGGGAAATATAGGGAAATCAGTTAGTACTAAAGACACGTGAAATCAATCAAATAATCATTTTCGCTCTTTTAATTGATTTGTTGATACCAGATACCGCCGCTACCGCCACCACCACCACCACCACCACTACTACTACTACTACACACACACACACACACACACACACACATATAGGCATATACACAAACAAGCACTGAACACACTTTATTTTTATTTTATGTAACAACTGCACACTTTCAAATGCCCGAATTGTATATTTATTATTTATTTCAATAAAGATAAAATATAGATAGGGACATAGAGCAGACCCGAGGATAAGGGCATTGTGCTCCTGGTAACCCGAGGGTGGTAGTGGGGCTCTAAATAAAAAATAAATAAGCATTGACAACCCGGCTGATATCAAGTGTCAATTGTCTAGAAAAAGTTGGGTTACAAAAGAGTAGTGAAGTGCATTCAATAACCTCTCCTACTTAAATCCCCAACCTCACCTTCACGTGGTGCAACCTGTTTATAACAAACGAGGCTCTGGGGACCGAGTCACAGCGGTATAACTGTTACATCAGGATTAGAGTAAATGGTAATCCTCCTTCATGCCTGTCCAGAGGCTTTAGGTGGCAGCCCCGCCACTGGACTTGCTATTTTTCGGCTAGCAACCGACTGGTAGGAAATCAACTTGCTTTCAAGTCTCCAAAGATTCAAAACCGGAAGGATATACATGTCGTCAACCAAGCAATAATATTGGCTAGCCCATATTCAGCGCATGGATCGTCACAGAATACCAAAACAAATTCTTCACTACATTCCTCGAGGCAGAAGATCTGTGGGTCGACCTTTTCGGAGATGGCGGGAGACCGTAACGGGCCACTGGGCCTAATACTTGAAAGGACGATGATGAAGTAGGAGTCTTAACTTCCCACTACCCCAAAGGTCTCCCAAGGCCTGTAGAGGGATCACTTTACTGATCGAGATTAATGTTGAATCTTTAGTTTTTGGCGCCATAAGATGATTAGTAAAGTTAAGATAGGGAATACAGGGAAATCAGTTAGTACTAAACAAATCAATCAAATAATCATTTTCGCTCTTTTAATTGATATGTTGATACCAGCGAGGATATAGTTAATACTACAAGTACTTAGTGTCGAGGCTTAGAGAGATTAATGACCGGTTTGATTGGCTATATGTGTATTCAAGTAGAGTGGTCATCAAATTCGCACATAGATCATTATTTTTACGTTGATTCCTGATTGAGGGAGAGATAAAATTGCTACATTGCGATTATTGAACATTCGTAAGCGGAAGTGACGTTAATATCCTGTTACCTGCTGCAATCAAATATTGGAAAATTGTCGCGTATCAACAAAAGATAGAATTTTATTTACAGAACTTGATTTGCCTGTAAAGTTGTGAATTAAAAAAGAGAAACAAAATAAAAGCATACATTGGAAGAAAGTTTTGTTATGAGTTTAACACAAGAAATAATTTGAAAAATGTGACAATGTTTTCTTTGTTTTCTTTATTATTTTATTAAATAAAAACGATTGGAATTGTAGAGATTTTCGAGCGCATTGCGGTCTCATATGATTCAGATCAAATTTCTATAAATTTACTTCACAGATACATCCATCCATAGTAATTCTGCCCGAAGGCAGGTCCTTCGCTGCAATCATAGCATTCTCATGCTATGCTTGCAGCTTTACTAGGGAATTGTAGGTGTGGTAGCTTCCCGTTGCTTTCCACACCGGTGAAGGATGGTGATGATGATGATAATGATATGGATGATCATGATGCTGGCCATATGATTTCGGGGACCGTTTGTGCCTTAAAGTTTTCCTGACATTTGTCTTACAGGTGAGGGAAAACCCCGATAAAACCTCACCCAGAAAAACTGCCCCGACCGGGGATGGAACCCGGGCCCGCTGCGTGACAAGGCAGCACGCTACCTCGAGACCACAGCGGTGGACATTACAGATAAATATATTTACTAAAATAATAAGAGGTACAAAAAATACTTTGAACCCTATAAAAGTAATAACTAATTTAAATATCTTCTTCTTCCTCTTCTTCTTCTTCACTACCTGGTTTAGGCAAGATTTGCCTTTTCCGTCTTCACTAATAGATCTAAGACCATCTCTTTCGAGGACGTCCGACATCTCTTCTTCCTCTTGGCAAATAATGGAAGATTTTATTTGGTAACCTTCCTTTTTCCATTCTTTCTACATGTTCTTTCCACTGTATCTTTTTGTTAAATGTCTTTTCTTTTATGGAGTAGATCTGCAGTTCTTCACGGATATCCTCGTTTCTTATCTGGTCCATTCTAGTGCAGCTATTTACTCTTCTTAAAAATTTCATCTCGGCTGCTTGGATTTTACTTTATAATTTAAATATAAATTTATAAATTAATTTTCTTTATTTCACACTATTTCACTTTATATACACAATTTGTTTTCTGCTAAAGAGTCTTTACATAGAGTTATTTTATAATTCAGTTCTCTACGCTCAGTGACGGCTTCACTTTACATTTACTTGTTCTCACTCCTCCTTGTTCTTTCTTCACCTTTCTCCACCAGAACAGAACTATCTCATCCAGCCCTCGCTCGTTCGTATATAGGCGAATGTTGAAATAATCTGGAATCCCTGTCGAGACAGTTCTCGAACGATTTTATCAGAATGGAGATACAGACGCAAGTGGAAATTTCTCCACGGGCTCGTCGATTCGTGAATCGTCAGCTCGCCAATCTCTTCCTACCATAGAAGACGAGATCCGAATTTCGCTGCAGTTCACGAAATTCAAAAGCAGCCAAACAACGGGTCACGAGGACAAATATGAATGGATGAAGAAGGACATTGATAATATTGCTCCATAATATTAAACATTCCGAGCGTTGTTTCGTACAACAGAGGAAGAGACACAGATTCGGAACGTTTTAATAGTCTTCTGAAACCATAAACGGCCTCTGATAAAACTTAAATTACTAAGTTTGGATGAAGATAAACATTTGTAATGTGTATGAATCGTATTATAAAAATAATGTAAAGTTACACGAATATTTTATATGTTAACATTTAAGTAAAGTACTTTTTAACAATAAATAAGTCAAAAGTAATGGCATTTATTGGTAAATATGGAATTAGATCAAAAATTGTACTGGATAACAAAATAATAGAACAAATATCACATTTCCAATATTTTAGGATGTGATATAACTTATAGAGAAAATAAAGATATAGAAAATAAAGTAAATAAATTCCAGGCTATTTGTGGAAACATAAAACGAACCTTAGGTAGGAAAACAAGGAAAGATACGAAACTTAAATTATATAAAACAATGGCTGTTCCTTTGTTGTTGTATGGAAGTGAAAATTGGATAATGAAATCAAGGGATAAAAGCAGGATACAGACTGCGGAAATGCTGTTTTTACGTAATGTGAAAGGATGCACAAGAGCGGATAGAATAAGGAATGAAACTATACGAGAATAATTAAATATATATAAAATTGAAGATAAAATCAGCGAACATAATAAGAAATGGACAGAACACTTAATGAGAATGAACAACGAAAGAATACCAAAAAGAACCTTCCTGTATAATCCCAGAGGAACAAGAGATGTTGGCCGACCACGTAGAAGATGGACTCCACTTTTAACTTCGCCGGAACAGGGCTGCATAGCCTAAACCTTGTAGTAGAAGAAGAAGGACTTTTTAACAGATCAGATCAGCGTCGCAATTGGAATCTTCTTGTGAAAGAGTTGAAAATGTCCCTTAGAGAACTCATATGTTAGGCTTTAGGTTAATTTAACTGTCATATAGCCTATATAATACAGCCTGCTTTACAATTCCATCCGAAGAAAGTCATGCTCATGGTTTTCATATCCTTAAAAATTAATCTACATTGGCCTGATTTGAACCCGAGAACTCGGAACCAGAGGACACTACAGTACACTCTAGCTAATCAGGACCGACTAACATATAATATGTCAACAATAATCGTTATTGACATGTTAAGAATTTGAAGATTTCCAATGAAACGAAAGGAAGAGAGTACGTAGACAAACATGGCAGAACGCTGTCGACGGGGATAAAAAAATAGAAAAATCCATGAAAACCTACAGAAAATTAAATAACCTTGGAGAATTGACGTTGAAAGATGTAAGCATGCATTATAAAACAGTAAATATGTACCTACATTGTGAAATGCACTTGACTGTGGAATACGGCTTCATTGAGAGCTAAAGACACACTTCGAATGTCCCGAAATACTATTGTCTCATCCATCCATCCATAGTAATTCTGCATTTGCATACTATGCTTGCAGCTTTACTAGGGACTTGTGTAGGTGTGGTAGCTTCCCGTTGCTTTCCACACCGGTGAAGGATGATGCTGATGATGATGATGATGATGATGATGATGAAGATGATGGCCATATGATTTCGGGGACCGTTTGGGCCTTCAAGTTTTCCTGACATTTGTCTTACAGGTGAGGAAAAACCCCGATAAAATCCTCACCCAGAAGAACTGTCCAGAGCGGGGATGGAACCCGGGCCCGCTGTGTGACAAGGCAGTACGTTACCTCGAGACCACAGCGGTGGCCTATTGTCTCAGATATAGTCTCAAATTCTAGATAATTTCTAGAATCGTATACTATCCTACAGTTGAGAATAATGATGTGTCATAATGACAAATAAATAATTCATGGAGCGCGTGTTGGTGGTTTTCAAATTGAAGCTTAAATTAAGTTGATTAATAATTTAATAACTGTTAATTTATAACTAATCCTCCAGTGAATATGAGAATTAAATTATATATATATATATATATAATATATATATATATATATATATATATTGATGGAAAAATTATAGAACAAGTGTCAGATTTCTCTTACTTAGGAAGTATATTTGCAGAGTATAAGAGTGACATTGATTCAAAATTACAAAAATATAATAAAATGAATGGGGTAATACGAAGACATTTTGGTAAACAGATGAGGACAGAGACAAAACTAAGATTACATAACGTCACATCAAAAGCTGCTCTAAAATACGGAAGTGAAATTTGGATTTTAAATAAAAGAAACTCTCATAAACTTCAAGTAAGCCAATGCGCTTCTTACGATCATTGTTAGGAGTTAATAGACTGGATCACCAAAGGAACACTACTATCAGAGGAAAACTTGGAGTAGCAAGTTTAAATGAAGATATCCAAAGATACCAACAAGAATGGAAAAATCATCTGAGAAGAATGGCAAGAAATAGACTTCCAAAATTGGCATTCCAATATACCCCAACTGGACATAGGGACCAAGGAAGACCAAAACATCGGTGGAAAGATCAAGACCATCTTCGCTAGGTTTACCGTACAGGCCACATGGCCTAAAACGAATTTGTTCATGATGATGATGATGATATATATATATATATATATATATATGAAGGGTCCAGGGGAAAAAACGATGAATGTCACATTAAACTCAAACTGAGATAAATGAATTTTAAGTTTTGAAACGCTATAGGCCTATCATTTCCCTGTACACATTATTTTCAAAGCCTTATAAAACGTAACCCATAGCTTCGTTAAACAGTTTTCGCCTTTTAAATGTTACTTGGGAACAGTACAAACACTAAGAATATGAAACCTCAGTTTTTGTGATTTTGTGACATTCATCGTTTTTCCCCTGCACCCTTCATTTATATAATGAAACATAGAAAGGGTTTACCAAAGTCTTGTTTGTGCGTTTAAACTAAATGAACATCTGTTGCTAAAGTATAGTCAGCAAAAAGAACTTGAAAAGGATTAAACTTGTAGATTATATTGTTATCTAGCAAATTTACGACAAGGGACAATTGCCTCTACAACTTTCCTGTAAACAACGCTAATAGCAAAAGAACTTTAGTTGAATGAAAGTCCCGAGTGTTTTATATTGATATCGTTTGCTAGATAGATTTATACCGTAATGAAAACTCACGACACGTCCTAGTCATAATCGTTTAAGAGCTAGAGAAAAAAACTTTAGAGTTGCTAAAATTAAATTCATTGAACACATTGACAAATTAGGTACAACAGCGACGAAATTTTTTAGGACTTTTGTGGATATAATTCTGGAAAAACACGAACGGAAGTTCATCCTCCTATCCAGAACCGATGAACCAATCAAATGTCAAGAATTGACCAGTGTACAGCTTGGTGGGTTCCATAAATGGTTCTTCCGAGAATTGAACCGCGTTAAGTACATAGGAAAGCAAATATAATAAGAACAGTTAAGTCTCGTAGACTGCGATGGACAGGACATGTTGCACGTATGGGGAATGAAATACTTGCATGGAAGCTTCTTGTAGGAAAGCCAGAGGGAAAACGCCTAGTTGGTAGACCAAGAATGAGGTGGGAGAATAACATTAACTATGATTTGAGGGAAGTAGATTATACAGGGAATGATTGGAAAGCATTAGCTCAGGATAGGGATGTATGGAGAGCTTAGGTCCGCGTGGCCATGAACCTACGGGTTCGTTAGTGCCAGTGATTGAGTAAGTAAGTAAGAAAGTAAGAGAGATCTAGTTAGGTACTCATAGCCGTGGTTGCGTGACTATCCATGTTTTTGCTCGTTAAGTCAACCATTTCCACACAATCAATAGAAAGGATGTTTAAGACTTAGAAAAATTATTATTGTCACCAAACAATATCTCAACTTTATAATATTTTCTATCAGATCACCACAAGCGGTGACAATCGCTTTTTTGATGCTAACGAACCGCAAATTAAATTAAACTTTATCCAACTACATATTTTATCATCATCATCATCATCATCAATGGCAGGCATGGATTAGGCCATTGGCCTGTTCCGCTTCAGGAAAGAAATTGATCCCTCCATCTCTTCTTAGGTCTTCCTGGGTCTCTTCGCCCTGTGGATCTGTAGTTCAATAGCTGCAGAGGTAGTCTATTGTTTGGCATTCTCAGAAGGTGTTCATGCCAATTATTTTGATATTTTTTAATGATTTCAGTTATTGCTGGTGTGTTGAGAGCTTTGCGGATATCTTCATTACGCATGTGATCATAAAGCGTATAACCCGCTAAAGGTCTTAATAACTTCATTTCTGCAGCTACTATCCTATTTAATTTACCTGTAGTAAGAGTCCAGGTTTCAGAACCATAAATAACCCGCTAAAGGTCTTAATAACTTCATTTCTGCAGCTATTATCCTATTTAATTTACCTGTAGTAAGAGTCCAGGTTTCAGAACCGTAATGTAGAGTTGGAAGAGCCATTGTTTTATAAAATTTTAGAATTGTATCTGGACGTATTTTTCGGAAAAGAATGCTTTTTATTGTTCCTATAAGTTTTTGAAATTTGACCAATTTTATGTCTATGTCTTTAACATGTGTCGTAGGAAAGATTGCAGCCAAGATAAGTAAAGTTATTAACTTTTTCTATTATATTGTTGTTAATAACAATTTTAGTTCGTATCGGTATTTTCCCTTGAAACGCCATAGTTTTTGTCTTACTCACCGAAATTTGTAAATTATAATCTTGGGTTATATTTGACAATCTATGTACAGCTCTTTGTAGGTGATCTTCAGAAGTAGCCAATATTACTTGATCATCTGCATACATTAATGTGTTGAGGGGTCAACCATCAATAATAAAGTTATTATTTTATAAATAATAAAACTAAAACCGTAGTACAATGAAGTAATAAGAAATTAAATTAATAAACGTACATTAATTCATAAATAAATAAAACGTTCTCCACTCGCCAGCTAAAAATCAAATTCTTGCTTTAGATTGGATTGAATAAACCTAAAAAAAAAATCTGTCATATTTTTATTTTACATTTTTCCAACTTATTTTAAATTTAACTATTACCCTAATTTCTAACAAATATCGTAACTGATTCACTGCCACAGTCAAACTGTAGGTTGACGGCCATGCGCACATAAGCTTTCCATATATTTCTAATCGAGTGTTTTTCATTCATTTCCGGTATAATTCACCCTCTAAAATCACGGTTAATATTACCGTACCTCCTTATTCTTGGCTTACCTATTGTGCATTTTCCCTCTAGTTTTCCTATAAGAAGTTTTCATACCCCTCTTTCGTTCTTCATTCGTGTCACATGTCCTGGTCATCGCAGTCTGCGAGATTTAAATTGTCTTTATTATATATGGTTTTCCATAAAAATCATGTAGCTAACTACTACATAGATTTCTGCACTCGGCTTCCTCTTCCTCAGTTTTGTACCAGAAAGTTTCCTAGGATGTACTTTGTTTAAAAATACTCCTTATCTGTTCTACTTGTTTAAAGTGAATGATCAAGTTTCGCATCCATATAATGTAACTAGAAGAATCTCCGCATACATATATATATATATCCTTCTTCTTCTTCTTCACTTCCTGGTTTAGGCAAGAGTTGCCTGTTCCGTCTTCACTAATAGATCTAAGACCATCTCTTCCGAGGACGTCCGACATCTCTTCTTCCTCTTGGAAAATAATGGAAGATTTTATTTGGTAATCTACTTTCTTCCATACTTTCTACATGTTCTTTCCACTGTATCTTGTTGTTAAATATATTTTCTTTTATGGAGTAGATCTGCAGTTCTTCACGGATATCCTCGTTCCTTATCTGGTCCATTCTAGTGCAGCCTTTATATATATCCATCCATAGTAATTCCAAACACTTCAGTAACCTGTCTTGACTCCTCCTTACTGACAGACGTGAATTGCACTCTCTTCTCTCTTTTATTTATTTTCAAGCTTCTGAATTCCTACACTCCTAGTTAACTAGCGTCCAGATATGAGAAGTTATCTTCTTACCACAATATTGTCACTAGGCCATATAATAACAGTCTGCTAATAATCCCTCTTCATAGCACTTCCTCTTATTCTACTTCCTTCACGGTTGCATCTGGCCGCTTCTGGAATTTCCTTTCTCAAGATATCAGAGGTTGCCGCACACTTGGCACTTTTAAGTCACGCTTATACAAATGCATATTGTTAAATAATTAATTTTTCTCGTCAAAAAAAAATCCATGTCATTAATAGTTTTTTACCTTACTTTTCTATTTTGTATATTTTATATTTCAATCGTTAATTCTAGATAGAATCAAATATTTTGTAAATAATAATTATATTATAGACGTACCACGTATATTTATGTTTATTGTAATTTAGATGTAAGAATATGTTTTGTATTGTTTTATCTAACCTGATTGAGTGGTTTACAAGACCTTAAGGCCTTAACTCTGCAAGATAAAATAAATTTATTAAGGCCTTAACTCTGCAAGATAAAATAAATTTATTATTTTTTATCTAACCTGATTGAGTGGTTGACAAGACCTTAAGGCCTTAACTCTGCAAGATAAAATAAATTTATTAAGGCCTTAACTCTGCAAGATAAAAGACATGTATTATTTTTTTATCTAACCTGATTGAGTGGTTGACAAGACCTTAAGGCCTTAACTCTGCAAGATAAAATAAATTCATTAAGGCCTTAACTCTGCAAGATAAAATCAATTTATTATTTTTTATCTAATCTGATTGAGTGGTTGACAAGACCTTAAGGCCTTAACTCTCCAAGATAAAATAAATTTATTAAGGCCGTAACTCTGCAAGATAAAATACATGTATTATTTTTTTATCTAACCTGATTGAGTGGTTGACAAGACCTTAAGGCCTTAACTCTGCAAGACAAAATAAATTTATTATTTTTTATCTAACCTGATTGAGTGGTTGACAAGACCTTAAGGCCTTAACTCTGCAAGATAAAATACATTTATTATTTTTTATCTAACCTGATTGAGTGGTTGACAAGACCTTAAGGCCTTAACTCTGCAAGATAAAATACATGTATTATTTTTTTATCTAACCTGATTGAGTGGTTGACAAGACCTTAAGGCCTTAACTCTGCAAGATAAAATACATTTATTATTTTTTATCTAACCTGATTGAGTGGTTGACAAGACCTTAAGGCCTTAACTCTGCAAGATAAAATAAATTTATTATTTTTTATCTAACCTGATTGAGTGGTTGACAAGACCTTAAAGGCCTTAACTCTGCAAGATAAAATAAATTTATTATTTTTTATCTAACCTGATTTTAACCTGATTGAGTGGTTGACAAGACCTTAAGGCCTTAACTCTGCAAGATAAAATAAATTTATTATTTTTTATCTAACCTGATTGAGTGGTTGACAAGACCTTAAAGGCCTTAACTCTGCAAGATAAAATAAATTTATTATTTTTTATCTAACCTGATTTTAACCTGATTGAGTGGTTGACAAGACCTTGAGGCCTTAACTCTGCAAGATAAAATAAATTTATTATTATTGTTGGCAGCAGCAGCAGTAATAGAAATAGCAGCAGCAATAGCAATAGCAATAGCAGTACTAGTAGCAGCAGTACTAGCAGTAGCAGCAATAGCAATAGCAGTACTAGTAGCAGCAATAGCAGTACTAGTAGCTGCAATAGCAGCAACAATAGCAATAGCAGTACTAGTAGCAGCAATAGCAGCAGCAATAGCAATAGCAGTACTAGTAGCAGCAGTAATAGTAGCAGCAGTAGCAGTAGCAGCAGCAGTAGTAGTAGTATTTTAGCAAAGTTGAGATAACAAGAAACTGTTTCCTATATAAATTCGCAATAATGGAAATTACAGCTCCATGTTCTTGTGTAGTCAAAAACATTATGTTTGTGATACAGAGTATGAAAAAGTACTCTCCTGAAAGTTCGTGTCCCTGTAAGACTCGGGAGCCATGAGACTCGTAAAAATTAAGACCAATTGAAGAATAAAAATATATTATTGTAAAATTTATAATTAAAGAGTAATAAATTTAATTCTATAGAAAACATGTCAATAGTTTACAATTTTAGAAAAGTAGAATGGAAATGAAAACGGAATAAAGAGAATATATATATATATATATATATATATATATATATATTGAATCAATTAAGAAATAAGCCATTGGCTAAAATACTACTGTGTTTAAAAAAAAAGAAATAATCCAAAGAAGTAACAGAAACAAACGCGTCTGCACTAGGAAATTAGGTTTGAGTGATAGTATGGACACAGGAGATGAGGATTTATTTTGAAAAGAACTAGTCTGGCAAACTCGCATCTCTTCACAACTAAGTCAACTAACTGCTGGACTCAATCAGGAATCTAATTAACTTCGTATTTGTACTAATGTGTTTCCTAGTGCATTCTCAAGTGTGCTTGCTTCAAAGTAAAACGAGAGTTTCAAACTGAAGTGTTATTCTACAAGAAAATTTGGTTAGAGGAAACTTACACTAGAAATACCAGTCTAGATTAATTTTATATATTAAGGACTGGGTACTAATTAAAACACTTGCTCATTTATGTTATCTGATTATGTAAACTAAAACATCTGATTATTTACCGGTTTTAACCTGGTGAAATGATTTTTCTACACATCATCTCTGTATAAATCCATTACGCTGGGTAACAATAAAAATGTTCCTCTCGATATTTTCGTGTTCCTGACTCAGTGTTTTCGCTGATTTTAAATACACTATTTGTTTTCTCCAAATGATAACGGTTCGATCGAAATATTATATATTTACTTTCGGTGTCAGAAAAAATCAATGGAAGAGTATGGTTACCAGAATTAACTGCAAGAATTCTTCGGATTTTTTCTGCTATGTCTGTAGATATTATATAAGTTCAAAGCAGTTAAAGTATGTAATAACTCCAGACACTAAATATTACATAGCTTACCGTGTTTAATTTAGAGTTACAATATGCTCTATCTATCTATCTTCGGGTTTTTACAGCTGCTGCCGTCTTCCCGTGCCAAACCTCCAAAGCCTACGGTCTTGGGCATCTTCGATGCTTAGCCCTCTAGCTTGCATTACTGTCTTCATGTTTTCCTTCCATGTTAACCTTGGTCTTCCTCTTTTCTTCTTTCTGTTCGGATGCCATTCATATAGTTGCTTCGGCCATCGCTCATCTTCCATTCTTAAAACATGTCCTAACCACTTTAATTCCTTCTCCTCAATTCTTTCAATTATGCTTTCTTCTGCTTCCATTATGTTTCTAATTTCCTTATTTGTGACATGTTCTAATATAGACTTTCTGGCACTTCTCCGTAAATAATCCATTTCTAGAGCTATTAGTCTATTCTTGTAGTACTTATTGATTGTCCATACCTCACTTCCATACATTGCAACAGATTCCACCAATGTTTTACCAATATATTTTTTTGTGTCTTTCCAAATATGCTTATCCCACCATATGGAATTTAACGATGATATTATTTTGCTACTCAATTCAATTCTATGTTTTATGTTCTCTTTGCCTATACCTTCAATGTTATCCATAATTATTCCCAAATATTTAGTTTGTTTCACTTGCTTTACTTGGATTCCTTCTTCCAATATTAAATTTTCTCTTTCATTGCTATTTATTGCCAGATATTCTGTTTTTTTGTAAATTTACTGTGAGACCCCATGATTCATATGTGTTTTTCAACCTTTTTATCCAATATGCAACCAGGACAAATCATGGGCTCCACACTCCGCTGAGGTTTCTATAAATCAACTTCGAGGGATGGCTGCACGGATGTCTGAAGTGCATGCCATTTGCAGTTCCCAGAATTCGGAATGAGCCAACGAACCACAATGAAGATTGATTCGTCCTGTTTTAAAAATGTAAAACATCGAGGATGACTGCGTTATTCAGTTATTCAATCGTTCGATGCTCTCTCATATATGGGCCACAACTTTCTATTCCTTGACCACCTGCCAGTGATACAGAATCAAGTTCGTCGCCAATGAAACTTGTACTGACACTGCAACCATGAAGCATAATTTTGCAAATCAGGAGGCAATTTAATATCTGATATGTGATATTGATTTACCTAAATCAAAACCACAAAGAATGAAACTTGTTGGACAGCATAACACCTGGTTGGCATTACGACATTTCTGGTATTCTCTCCTGGCATGGCGTACTTGGAACCCACTTCTGAGGTTGGGGCGCCTAAAGCGGAATTACGCAGTCCCGATTATATTAGAGGTGATGGTGATGGTAATGATGCGCTAGGAGGGGCCTTAAACTAAACATAATCTAATGAGGCGAATATGATAATGATGGCCAGATGGTGTTCGGGGACCGTTGGGCCTTAAATATTCCTGACATTTGTATTACTTACTTACTCACTGGCACTATCGAACCCGTAGGTTCAAGTACTTCAAATCTATTAGCAATTTTGATTTGGTATTCTTGCCGCATTTCATCATTTTTCAAGTTTTTAATTCAAATTTTACAGAATCATCTTTAGCTTTTGTTCCTCTCATAAGCGATAGCCGTTGTCTGATTTTCACCCTGACCAGATGATGATCCGAATTGCAGTCTGTCCCTCTAACTGATCTAACATCGATGATGCTACTCTGCCAGCGTTTATCCACTAATACATGATCTATCTGGTTCCGAGTTTCTCCATCTGGAGACGTCCAGGTGTATTTATGAATATCCTTATGCTGAATGTTGTGCTCTTAACAATGAGATTCTTTGATATGGCAAAGGTGATTAATCTAACCCCGTTGTCGTTATTATCTTCATGTAGACTGAATTTGCCTATTGTTGGTTTGAATACATCTTCCCGCCCCACTTTTGCATTAAAATCTCCTAAGACAATTTTCATATGATATCGTGAAAGGCTATCAAATAAGCATTCTAATTCTTCATAGAACTCATCCTTGATCTTGTCATCTTTATCTTCTGTGGGGGCATGTACATTTACAATTATAAAATCATGTCGTTTACCCTTTAGAATTATGTATGATATCCTATCACTAACAAACTTAATATCTCGGATAGCGGATAGGATCCTCCTTCTGACTAAAAAACCGGTCCCAAATGCAGGTCTATTACAGGTGAGAAAAGACCCAGTGAAAACTTCATGCAGAAAACTTGTCCCGACCAGGGATCGAATTCGGGCTCGCTGCGTGACAACGCAGCACGCTACCTCGAGATCAGAGCGGTGAGGGTCTTGAAATATAGAAAGCGGCATCATACAGTTACACAATACCGGTAGTACAAATATTATGATTGGCTCTGTTACTATAGTAACATCAGCAGTCTCTTTGTTACAACTGGAATAAAAAACAGTCCCATAGGGAGCTCAGCTTGGTGTTTGAGAGCTGTGTTTTTGAAGAATGGCAACTAATATTTTATTGAAAGAGGATTAAAACAGTGTTGAATTGTTATAAGAAACGATTCAGTACAATCTCTGTAAGTGGGATGATGTGATGACTTTAAGATGCTAGGTTTATGCTGGAATTCCAAGGAGGATTCACTGAGTATACATGTTTCCTATGTCTATGGGACAGCTGAGCAATTGCAATTGCAAACACTACATTGGTTTTTAAGAAATGAACTTGTTCTAGACAGCACATTTTTCTACATGAATCTTTAGAAAAATATTACTACCACCTCTCTACACAAAATTGTGTCTCGTAAAGCAGTACGCCAGAGCTTCAGATACTTTGCATATTCACTCATTGTTCCCACTGTCTGTATCTGATGCAAAAGTATTTGCTGGATTTTTACAGGATCTCAGAATAGACAGATACAGAAGTCCGTTGACTTAACAAAAAAAATACAAGTCGAAAAAAGTACGAGGCAAGCATTTCGCAATGTTGTGCATGATTTCTTTGTAAACAACAAAATCCCCAGTTACCAAGAGTTTATTGAAAACTTGCTGAGTAAATATCGTAACTAAGGTTGAAGAATGTCAGGAAAATTAGATTACTTGCATTCACATTTAGAATTCTTGAGACCAAATTGGGCGATGAGAGTCAAGAACTTAGAGAACGATTCCATCAAGATTTAAAGAGCATCGAATTACAATTTCATGACAGATGGGATACAAGCAAGATGGAGGGCTACGTTTGTAGTTTGGTGTGAAGGAAGCTCACAGGAATACCAAAATAAGACCACGAACACAATTTAATTTCTACCTTGTTGATCGTCAAATCATCGATGTTAGAACAAATACCACTTTATCTACTTTCTTGATGTATATCGGGAATATGAAAAAATGGGACAAACAATAAAATACTCAACTTATTTGCCACTTTTAATGAATCTTTAGATTTCTCGAGTATATATATATATATATATATATATATATATATATATATATATATAATATGAAAAGAAAAATGAATGCTTGAGTCGGGATTTGAACCCGAGTTTCTAAACTCTGTACGTTTAGCACTCTATCCAACTGAGCTACCCAAGAATTCCAACACAAACATACATTTTTCTTATACATGTAGTATTCTCAATTCACACAAGAAGTAGCGGAAATTTGTTCCAACTGACATCTAGTGGCTAACATAACAGTTAAGCAATTTTTTAAAGAGAATATTTACTTTATAGCAGTAACGCTTGTATATTTAGATGTTATAAATATATTTTTGACATTTGGCAATGAAGGCAAATATGATATGAAAAGAAAAATGAATGCTTGAGTCGGGATGTGAACCCAAGTTTCTAAACTCTGTACGTTTAGCGCTCTATCCAACTGAGCTACCCAAGAATTCCAACACAAACATTTTTTTTTATCCCACAACAGGCCCGGAGGCCCTTGGGGTAGTAGGAGGTTAAGGCTCCCACTTTTTCTAGACAATCGGCACTTTATGTCAGCCGGGTTGTCAGCCCTGCGTGACGGCCGCCTTTACCCCCAGAACAAGCGTCTGGTACTCATTTCCGTTAGAGGTTGAGTCGACCCCAGGGCCATAGCGCCGCCAGAGAGTTTGGGTCAGTTTAAAAATCCTGACCCCAACGGGACTTGAACCCTCGACCCTCCGGCTTGTAGCTCAGTGCCTTAACCACTAGGCTACGGCGTGCCCGCCAACACAAACATACATTTTTCTTATACATGTAGTATTCTCAATTCACACAAGAGGTAGCGGAAATTTGTTCCAACTGACATCTAGTGGCTAACATAACAGTTAAGCAATTTTTAAAGAGAATATTTACTTTATAGCAGTAACGCTTGTATATTTAGATGTTATAAATATATTTTTGACATTTGGCAATGAAGGCAAATATGATATGAAAAGAAAAATGAATGCTTGAGTCGGTTTCCTTGGGAATTAAAGATGTTATGGAAATGCCATTAACATTTTTTTTAACTTCGGAGGTCCTAAATTATACAAGAACCATGAAAAAACTTGAAAAAAGCAATAGAATTCCCAAACTATTTGCCACCTTTCTCTGCACGGCATTTAATAAGATGTTTACTTCACCAACATAATTTCCTTGAGATCTATTGATATTATGGATATGACATTGATATTGGTGAACACAGGAAGCCTGCATTATGTAAGAACCATCAAGGAACTGGGAGGAACAAGAAGTTGCCCAAAATTTATTACCTAGTGTTAATCAAGCATTACTTCATTATACAATGATAGAGGAAGTTCGGGTAATGTGGACCATTATGTTTGAGTGGACCCATTTTTATGCTTTTTAATTGATGCTGTCCTGAAACAGGAAATATTTTAATTTATTCCCCTCATGAACTTTGATGTGTTCAAGGCCAGTTTCTTTTCTGCTTTGTTCGAAGAAGGATTTATTTGTGATATTTATGTAAACGACCAGTTAAAAGTTTTTTCAAGCTAAGAATTAATTCTTAATTTCTGCTATTGGATATTACAAATGTAGAAAAAAAACTCCTAAATATATTATGTTTTAATATACTGATGGGTTTAGTTTGATATTATATGACATGGCTGCTGTATAAGATAAATATTCCATTCCATAGTGTTCTGCCCGAGGACAGGTCTTTCACTGCAATCATAGCATTTTCATGCTACGGCTTGCAACTTTACAGTACTAGGGAATTATAGGTGTGGTAGCTTCCCGTTGCTTTCCACACCGTTGAAGGATGATGATGATAAATAGTGGCCGGGTGATTTTCGGGAACCGTTGGGCCGTTAAAAATTAAACTTTACAAGGATAATGAAAATATCTGGAACTATAGGAACATTATAGCATTCTCTCCGCCCCCCTAAGCATCCTGACATCTCTGTTACAGGTGAGGAAAAACCATGAATAAACCTCACCCAGGAGCCTGTCCCTACCGGGAATCGAACCCGGGCCCACTGCGTGACAAGGCAGCACGCTACTTCGAGACCACAGCGGTGGACGAAATAAATATAACAAAGAAATTCGGTTAATGTAGACCCTCCACGAGGCGGTTAAAGTTGACCTGAGTCCACTTTACAGGAATACGTATATTTTATCAATAAGGGTGCTATATGTAAAAGTCATACACTTAATTAATTTTATTTGATCTCTTAGTAATTGCACCTAAACCCAAAAACCGTCGCTGTCTGCAGATGAATGACGGTACGAATGTTATAATAAACGGTAATTTTTCAAAACATTAGATAAATATCAACGCTTTTTAATTGCGATCAGCCATAAATACATTTAGAGTAATTTGTGCCTGTCTGTATAAATTACTACAGTAAATAAACTTAAAATATGATGATCTTGAAGAAGATTTTCGGGCTGTAGGCCGTGGTCGTGAGGCTTGTAGTTCCCCGACGTTTCGCCAGAGACTGCGTCTGGCATCCTCAGGGGTTGTCTTGAGACTGGCAATTCTGTCCACTGTCTGTTTTATTTATACGTTCACCGCGATGTGTTCGTAAGTTGTATCTGCCTTCTGATTGGTCAGCGGTATGGACTTCCATTGCTCCAATGAGATTGCTGTTTGATGGTCTAGTCGACTGTACGTTATATCTGTCTTCTGACCAATCAGAATCTTTATTAAAAAATATTCTAGAAGACATCTTGAGTGTGTGAAAATATGTCAGGCATGAATTTCCTATAAACTATTCCTTGGTGGAAGTGGCGAGTTAGTTTCATTTGTTGGGTTGGGCTACTGTGAGAAGATGATCGACCCAGAGATTTGTTCACATTTTGAAGTTTAATGATGATGTGATTGATTCAATGTAAAAAAGTAAATGTTAAACATGTTGGTCATGTTTGTTTGTGTAATTATATTTCTGGATTTTAATTTAAACATAGAAGTTTCTTCGTATAAGAATAAAAATATAATTAAATGTTCTCAATTAATTAAAAGCAAATTAAGAGAATTTACTTCTATTCAACTCATTACAGTCTGCTTGATATTTATGTATAAAACGATAATTTCTGTCATGTCGAGATTAGAAATTCAATTCCTAACTGTAATAAGCATTTAATGCTCCGGCTTGCATTTATTTAAATTGAATAAAAGAAAAAAAAACATCAATCAGACTCTAAAAATATTAATGTTGACTATTTAACTCGTGCCCCAAATGGGAGTCAATGACGAATCACGTTTCAATGATTTCTGTTTTACAACCAATCAGAGTCGTGTTTCACGAAATATTTGTGTGTTAAATTTGCCATATTAAAGAAAGCTCCTCCTTTTTAATATTCTGAACAGGTCTGACCATTATTTTGCAGTGACAGAGCCTGCGAGAAATACGGCTACCAGATAGTATATATATAGTGCATGAATCTCAACACATGCTGCATGCGGGAGTTAATATAAAAACATTTGTAGCAATTTATTATACCACCAAAAAAACAAACCACTGTTTGCACTTTCTTAAATGTATTTTTTCCCAGGTAACAATCCAGAAAAATATAATTGTCATATTTACATCATACGACATCAGAAATGAATTAATATACAGTTTGATGTGTTTCATTTTTTCTCCACTAGAGAGCATTCTTACAATATTGTGTTCCTTTGGCAATAAATAATATGATCAGGTTGCAGTGATAAACAAAGGAAGCAGATGAAGCGCACCTATCGTTTCTAATTTGTTTTCAAACATCGCCGTTTACATTAAATATATAAATATTTTAAAATAACTATAGTTAAATAATGATTTGTAAGTAAACAGCTTAATTTTATTCGTTAAATAGTCCTAACAAATGCCACTCTTGATTTCCAAATTCTCTGGATAAATTGGAAATCACTCGTGGCATTACTTATGATAATAAACAGCGTTTTATTGACTAGAAGTCACACACAGTGTTCTTTACAATAATAATTTAGCTGAATAATGTGGATTCTTATTTCCTACTGGATCTATACAGTTTACGACTGAAACATTTGAAATAAATAGTGCTCAATATATTAAATAGCGTAAGTTTAAATCTCTATTTTATTGTGATATAAACTATTGTTCCTTTAATAAAATTCCTGTTATCCGCCTATGATTCCAAGATTCACGGGCGGAGTCCCAGGCGGACTCATTGGATTTTTAAAGTATTAAAAATCCTGAACACTGGTTCTTTCGGAAGAAAATATCAGCTGTGGATCGTATACTTCTTCTTCTTCTTCCTTCCAAGTATCAGGCCAAGGCCTGTTACGATCATATAGAAAATTTCTGGGAAATTCTCGTATAAGACTTGAAAGCATAATAATAGTCCCTTCGATTGGTTGCTGGCCAAAGGAAGGCTAGACCAGTGATGGGGCTGCCATCTTATAGCCTCTGGTCAGGCTTTTCTGGAGAAGAAAAGAAAATAAAGGAAAGAAGAAATGGAAGAAAGGAAAGACTTCCTAGCCCTCGGATGCACTAATAGCTTCGGGGTCGAAAAAACAAGAGTTAACCAAGAGAGGTTAGATAGTAAAGTTAAAAGAGTGCAAAACACAAGTAAGTGGAAGAAATGTTTTGCTCAGCTTGGGCACCTTGTGGTCGCCATCCACATATCCCCTAGGTGAGGACCCCTGAGGGTGGTTACGGCACGTAAAAGTACCTAAAGCATAAAATGATAGGCTTTTGAACCCAATATTTGCTTTGGTGACTGAGGAAGATCAGAATAAACCCTCATTAGGTAGTCGGCACCTGGTCTTGCACCTGGAGCTTACTGAATAAATGAGTGTCATACGCCCGCTAATACTGTTCATTCGGTAATGAAAACATTGTATCGGTTGCTAAGGACCGGTACTTTACATAGCAAAACTTAATAATAACTATTAAGATGTTATATCGTACTGCGTCATGTAACTATACTATAGTCCATGAGGGCTAAAGTGTCTAGAATATTTTAGAAAGAGAAAGAGAGTACTCACCATCTTCTTTCTCACTCATATACATATCTCTTCACGGAGACAGCGGTAGGGCAGACACTCCCTGTAGTGAACATAGATCAGTGGTGGCATTCCCTTCTTCTAAAGAATCTTCCTGGCAAATTTCTATGTCTTCATTTTCATCGTCGTCGGTATCGTCTAAATTTATTTCAAACAGATCACTAATTTCGTCCATTAAACCGTCTGCTGCCATTATGACTCTTCAATCTTTTCACACGCTCTGCAGTCACTTTTAACAGAGCACTCTGAACCAGTCGCCACTGACAAAAATTACCTGACACAAAAGTGACTGGACGGAAGTGGGGGGGGGGAGTTTTTCTAGCATTTCTAAGTAATTTTACAAGGGTAGCCTATTATAGTACACATGTCACACAGACGTCTAGCGAAGGGTGGAAGAACAGTTCTCTAGACAAGGATAGCAGAAATCATGCCAACTTAGTTCTTTTACACTATACCAAGATTGTCAGGCGAGAGCGTAGGCCGAGTTAGATAGACAATCGAGTACCGGTATTGTAATATGAAGTTATATAATGTTTTATGTACTTTGATTTTAAAACAGTTAATTAACATTTAATATATTTTTAATGTAGCACTAACATTTTTACGGCCGACTATACACTCATATGACGTGCATGGAAGCTTCTTGTAGGAAAACCAGAGGGAAAACGCCCAGTTGGTATACCAAGAATGAGATGGGAGAATAACATTAACTATGATTTAGGGAAGTAGATTATAAAGGGGATAATTGGAAAACATTACCTCGGGATAGTGATGTATGGAGAGCTTATGTCCGTGAGGCCATGAACCTACGGGTTCGATAGTGCCAGTGAGTTAGTTAGTTAGTTTATACGAGGGCGGATCGGAAAGTAACGCACAATAATTTTTTTTCTGCCTTGGTATTGCAGCTAGAATGTTGAAATTTCACAGAGATATAGTTTGAAGTTTTATCTACAGATGGTATTTTTTTCTCAGGTGCACCTCTTGCGAGAGAAGCTTGAACTATGCAATAAAGATGGCGCGCATGCTATAGTCGTCCACCTGTGAGGAACAGAGAAGTGTTGTTCGATTTTTGTGGGCCAAAGGGCATAAACCCAGTGAAATTCACAGGGACATGCGTGGCGTGTATGGGGAAGATTGTATGGACGGTAGCAATGTCTCCAGGTGGTGCACATTCTTCCAAGAGGGACGCGTGAACCTTAGTGATTCGCCACGCTCCGGCCGGCCGACAACAGCAGCAATCCCGCAGAATGTCAGAGGCATTGAGGCGGCAATTCTGAACGACCGGCCTGTGCAACTGCGAGCCTTATCGCAGAAGTTCAACATTTCCTATGGTGCGGTGTACGATATTGTTCATGAAAATTTGAAATTCCGTAAAGTTAGTGCTCGCTGGGTGCCTAAGAACCTGACAGACGACCACAAGGGTCAGCGAATGATGGCAAGCTTGGACCACTTAACGCGGTACACCCGCACAAGGACATGACTTTCTGGAAGGAATCGTCACAGGTGATGAGTCGTGGGCCTACCACTACACGCCCGAAACAAAGCAGGCATCAATGGAGTGGAAACATGCTGGTTCCCCAGTAAAGAAAAAATTCAAAGTGACTCAATCTGCCAGGAAAGTGCTTGTGACAGTGTTCTGGGATATATGCATGGTGTTTTATTGGTGGACTTTGCTGAACACGGGACCACTGTGAAATCTGCGGCCTACATTAAAACTTTGGTGAAGTTGCGTCGTGCCATTCGTGACAAACGTCACAACATTAACGTTAAACTTCTTCATGACAATGCTCGCCCCCATGTTGATGGTGTCGTTCGTCAGAAAATCGCCGAATTTGGTTGGGAGGTGCTCCAGCATCCACCATACAGTCCGGATCCTGCACCATCTGTTTGGTCCCATGAAGAAATTCCTGGCCGGCAAACGCTTTGAGACAGATGTGGAAGTGAAATCAGCAGTGCGCAGATGGCTACACTCCAACCAAACGGACTTCTACGAACAGGGCATATTGAAACTGGTAACACGATGGGAAAAATGTGTTGAGAAAGTTGGTGACTATGTCGAAAAGTAGGTAAAATATGTAAGTTCATTTGTGATTTTTTCCTTTTTTTTACTATTAAACTTTTTAAAAAAAATTATTGTGCGTTACTTTCCGATCCGCCCTCGTACACTCATATATCCCTTCTCTAGTTAATCTACGCATCTATAAAAGCATTGTACAAGAAACGTTTGATCAGCGAACTCCGTCAAACATAGGTTCAATTATAGAAATGCATGTAATTATGCATTGTCGTCCCAACTTATGTCTAAAAAAGTAAAACTGAAAATATATAAAACTGTTATTCTTTCACTTTTATTATCTTCTTCTTCTTCACTTCCTGGTTTAGGCAAGCGTTGCCTGTTCCGTCTTCACTAATAGATCTAAGACCATCTCTTCCGAGGACGTCCGACATCTCTTCTTCCTCTTGGAAAATAATGGAAGATTTTATTTGGTAATCTTCTTTCTTCCATTCTTTCTACATGTTCTTTCCACTGTATGTTGTTGTTAAATATCTTTTCTTTTATGGATACGAAATATGGACTCTTGCTTTAAGAGGGGAGAAAAGATTACGAGTATTTGAGAATAAAGTTCTTAGGAAAATATTTGTACCGAAGAGAGATGAATAATCAGGTGAATGGAGGAAACTGTATAACAATGAGCTATATGGTCTTCATAGGAAACCACATATAATAAGAACATTTAAGTATCGTAGACTGCGATGGGCAAGACATGTGGCACGAATGGGGGAATGAAAGAGGTGCATGGAAGCTTCTTGTAGGAAAACAAGAGGGAAAACGCCTATTTGGGAGACCAAGATTTAGATGGGAGAATAACATTAACTATGATTTGAGGGAAGTAGATTTAGCAGGGGATAATTGGAAAACATTAGTTCAGGATAGATATGTGTGGAGAGCGGCCTTGAACCTACGGGTTCGATAGTGCTAGTTAGTTGATTAGTTGGTTACAGATACCGTAACCAGGTCAATATAAACATGACATCAATGAATAATGATGCAATTAAATTTGCAGTGAACATTGCTACGATTTACCAAATCCTTCAAGATTATGACAAAGATATTAATCTTAATATGAAAAATTTAAACAATGTGTGATAATAAAACAATATCGCATCTGGAAAGGTTATTGTAGCATATTTTTACATGAAAATGAAAAATGATTTTCATTGTGTGTCCAGTTTTATATGTTGTGGAAAACCGGTAAGCTCACATCGAATAAAAAAAGACATAAATAGGCCTAATCGTAATTGTTAGCTTTTTCGAAGTGAAAAAATTAATCTGAAAATGTTGTCATTAACGTGTAAAACAAATTTCATTTGTTTTGTTTCTTTAACTTTTACCTCATTACAATATATTTTACTTTACAACACTGAGTGTTGTAAAGTTGGTCATTACGATATTATTTCAAAGGTAAAGTTTGACTTTATACTAAATAAACAAACGCTTCTAATATACTTATTTATAATTACTGCATTCTGCGATTAACCAGTTTTTATCTTACATAACAATTATTAAGGGGCTCGGGAGTAATACACGTAACTCTCATTTTGGCGTTTAAGTCTATTAAAAACCAAGTTATACATAATACTGGACTACATCTCCAGATATCAGCTAAACTGGAAGGAACATGTCTCAAGAATTGCTAGATCCAGGATCCCCAAGGCAATAATGAACTACTGTCCAAATGGGAAACGCTCACTTGGTCGACCTATGAAAAGATGGCACGAAAACCGCTTTCTCAGGCCGTACCAGTTCTTCTAGGACTAACACCCGGCAGGATGATGAAGTTATACATACAGTTAATCATTAGTTCCATACTCGGACTGGGCGGGTGGACTGCCTGAACACCACGACCTGAAGGACCTATTGTGCTATCTCAATATATCTCTACGGTATTATGTAATTCGTCTTCGGGTCCGGCACACCACGTTCATCTCTCATGACTCATACCGTCATTTTTTAATTGGGCTCGTGGCTGCGCGGAGGTCTACAACCCTTCCGTTGACCCCTTCCGCCCTTTTTCATTGCTCAGACTCGAAGTCATGGGCCAGTATCCCGATGGGCCCTTCAACTAGATCCCCGCAATCACATATTTTCAACACGTGTGGGTGCCAACCAAACTATTTTTCCTGGCATGAAATGAGGTGAAGGATGATATGAAATGAATAAATTAAGAAAGTAAATGACATGAAGAGCAGGGAAGGAAGAATGCAGAATGGTGGTGGGATGAAATTCGGGAAACGAAAAAACCCCGAGAAAAATCCGAAAAATTCCTGTATGGCCCACAACAGTACCCCTCTGAAATCGCCAGGATTCGAACCTTGGATCTCAATTGTTGCAGTCACGTTAATATATGGTAGGCTGTTGGTATGAGAAAAGAAAAATCTAAACTCTTCTGCCAACTGTCGACATTTTCAAAATATATAATTACTGATCCCTATTAGGTTCGTCTTCCGGGCATATAGGCCGTGGTCCAGTCGTTCTTCTACTCGACGTTTCGTCTACTGCTGCGGTAGACATCATCAGGAGATACTGCGTGCTCTCTGTGAACTCCTCAACAGTCGGCTGCAGACTAGCTGGTCGTTGGAACCTCCCTCCCTATTTATAGGCACGCCCCTGGTGGAGAGGCGGTTTTCTGCGCGGTCCGTGTTGCGTGCTGTTTTGTCCAGGCTGTCGCTAGCAGAAGTCATAGGCTTCGTTGTCGTATTGTGCAGTGCCGGGATCCAGATTTTGTTTATCTTCATGGTTTCTTCTTTTTTGTTAAAGGAATTTTTGTGTTTATATATTTCAATGGCTTCTCTGTACAGTCTGGTGTAATAATGTGATGTTTGGGACAATACCTGTGTTTCTTCGAATCTTATTATATGTTCTTGGTGTTCGTCCAGTGTTCCGCTACGGCTGATTTTTCCTTTTGTTTTAGTCTGCAATGCCTCTTGTGTTCTTGCAATCTTGTGGTAACCATTCTTTTTGTTGTGCCGATATAAACCTGTCCACAACTGCAAGGGATGCGATATATACCGGCCGTACTTAACGGATCTCTTGTATCTTTGGCTGGGCGCAGTATATTGCTGATTTTTTGTGTTGGCTTGTAGGTTGTAGATATGTTATATTTATTTAATATTCGACCAATTCTCTCCGTTATTATCTTGATATATGGTAGGTACACTTTACCCTTTGCCTCCTCCTTGTTCCCGTTTTCGGATTTGTATTTATTGGGATTTATGGCTCGGCGAAAATCTGTTTTACTGTAGACGAAACGTCGAGTAGAAGAACGACTGGACCACGGCCTATATGCCCGGAACACGAACCTAATAGGGATCAAGACGCCGGCCGTGAAAGCCTACAGTTATACATATAATTACTGCATTACACTCAGAATACAAGACAATAAATTGCATGCTATGTATCTCATTGTTGCCCAAAATGTCAGTTACTATCTCCTCACTGATGGTTGCCCGTTTATATAAAAGCGGGTGCCGCGCGACAATGCTTAACATGCGGAATTATTACTGTGGAGGTAGTCGGCGGTCTGTCTCTCTGTCTATTGTGTGACAGCAGTTGTTTTGCCGTCCAGTGTGCTGTTTCCGGGAACTAATTTTTCCCTCGGCAGCAAAATTACTAGTGGCTAACTATAAGTGGCTTTCCTATTGTAACCTCTACGTAAACGGTGTTTTTTAGGAATTTATTATGAGATATGGAAACGAAGTTGTTTTGACATGCGCTGTGTTGGTATTTTGCGAGATGTGCCACTGAAATTAACCCTTATGGAGGTTGTTCTCCAGTGGATATGTTCTTACGCACTGTACGCCATTGTGGTAGTTGTCCTATTGTGCGTACTATTGGATTATCATGTTACAACATGTTTTTATACATTTTGGTGACTTGATCTTTCACAATAGCATCAAGATAGGGCAAGTGTGCTGGTTCATGTAGCTCTGTTATTCTTGTATACATGGGTGCCGAAAATATAATTTTTAGACATCTCTTCTGAATTATTTGAATTTTCTGTTTAAGTTTTTTGGCAAGAATACTCAGTGCTTCACAGCCGTACAGTAGCATGCTGCGGATTACTGTTACATACAATGTAATCTTAATCCGTCTAGCGAGTGTTTTATCCCGGAAGAATGGATATAATATAGCTATAGCTGCATTTGGTTTTGTTTGACATAATTTACTTGATGTTTGAAAGTTAATTTTGGGTCGAGATGTAGTCCGAGATACTTGACTGCAGTCTCATTGCGTAGAATTTGTGCACCTACTGTGAGCTGTATTGGAATATTTGGAAAATAGGATTAATTTGG
This sequence comes from Diploptera punctata, assembly GCA_030220185.1. NCBI lineage: Eukaryota > Metazoa > Arthropoda > Insecta > Blattodea > Blaberidae > Diploptera > Diploptera punctata. Next base: position 95,135 of record JASPKZ010008259.1, on the reverse strand, counting down.
ATTTGGATATATTTAGTTTGATATTTCATAGACAGTACCAATCATAAATGACTGATAAAGATCTCTGATACTTTAGGATTCTGTGGTGCAAGGAGCTGAGTTTTGTTTGTAAGTAAAAGCATGTATCATCGTCAAATGATGCAGGCTTCACTGAAGGAGGATTTTGAAGGTCGGAAACGTAAAGGTTGTAGAGCATTGGGGATATAACTGCTCCCTGTGGTACACCCGCTAATATAGACTTTCAGTCAGATCTATGTCCATTTATCGATACAAAAAACATCCTGTTTGAGAGGAAGGTAGATATATTTTTGATAAGATTTGGTGCCAAGTTGAATTTTATTAGCTTGTATATTAATGCATATCGGCCGCGGTGGACTAGTGGTTATGCTCCTTGCCCCTGGTCCCGAGGGTCGCGGGTTCAAACCCGGCCGGGGTCGATGGGTTTTTTAGGACGGAAAAATCCAAGGAGCAAGTCCTCCGGGAGGGACTTTAAGCCGTGGATCCCGAGTCTGAAGATTTTCAGGCTCGTAAAAAATTCTTAAGCCTGAATGAAACGGCCTCTAAGCAAAATTTACCGAATTTTCCCGTCCTAGTACTACCTTGGTTTCCTAGATGTCAGTATGAGGCGGAACGCTGACCACGTACCACTCAAAATGACATCTATACGAAAACAAGAGTAACTAAATTAGTATGGTTCAAATTCTTCCCTGTAGGGGGAGAGCGCCTAAATCTCTGTAAAGGGAAAGCATAGCTTACAATACAATACAAAATATTAATGCATAGATCCAGGTTGTGTCGATGATAGTTGGCATCTTTGTATTTAATTATATATAACACCTGCGGGTAAATAAAGGGAGCTGCTGGACAACCAATCATATTGAGGCGATTATACAATGTTTTATACCGTCAGTTATTTAACAACTAACAGTTCGCTTACTACGATAATTTATATTTAGTACTTACTTACTTTACAGGAATTTCGCAATCTGAGACCAGCTTAATTTAGAAAGTTTGACATAATTCTCAGGATGACATTTTACTTACTCTTACTTACTCACTTATTCACTGGCACTATCGAACCCGTAGGTTCATGGCCGCGCGGTCATAAGCTCTCCATACATCCCTATCCTGAGCTAATCCTTTCCAATCATTCCCTGTATAATCTACTTCCCTCAAATCATAGTTAATGTTATTCTCCCACCTCATTCTTGGTCTACCAACTGGGCGTTTTCCTTCTGGCTTTCCTACAAGAAGCTTCCATGCAAGTCTTTCATTCCTCATACGTGCAACATGTCCTGCCCATCGCAGTCTACGAGACTTTACTGTTCTTATTATATCTGGCTTCCTATAAGGACCGTGTAGTTCATTGTTATGTAGTCTTCTCAATTGACCTGTCTGTTCATCTCTCTTTGGTCCAAAAATGTTCCTAGGTACTTTATTCTCAAATACCTGTAATCTCCTTTTCTCCCTTAAAGTAAGAGTTTTATATATTTTCAGTTTAACGTTTTTTTTAAAGGAGTTGGGACATCAAGAGTCTCTGCAATGCATAATAGCACGCATTTCCAGAATTGAGCCTATGTTTAATTTCTTTGTGCATCTCATTCCTATTTGTGATTATTGTTCCTAGGTATTTGAATTCAGCCACCTCCTCAAAATTTCCCTCATTTGTCATTAGCTGTCCATTTCCATTATATAATCTATTTCTACGTGTGACCATATATTTAGTTTTATTGATATTTACTTCCAGTCCTAATTTCTTAGTATTACTCAATAGTGTGTGCGTGTTGTTCTTTAGTGTCTCCTCGCTATCGGCCAATAATACTACATCATCAGCATAAACTAACAGCTTATTAATACCATTCAGTTTTAAGCCTTCCTCATTCACCGTCAGTTATTTAACTACTAACAGTTCGCTTACTACGATAATTTATATTTAGTACTTGCTTATGTTACAGGAATTTCGCAATCTGAGACCAGCTTAGTTTTGAAAGTTGTACATAATTCTCAGGATGAGATTTTACTGTGACAAATACCTCTCTGGTACAGTGGAATGGCAATGCAAAACGTCAAACAAAGAACATTAATTGTTACTATATTATCCTATTATTTAAACAGAATACAATAGATTAGCATACACGTATTCTGCTTAATGTCACTCCAGACATGGCGTGATATATCAAACTATCATCCTGTTTGAAGGGGTTTAAACCAACAGGCTACACGCGCTTTGAATTCCTCGCATTTCTGGTCTGCAAAGCCACAAGCCAGAGAAGCACCGAAACATGTGGCATCCAGAATATCGTTATACAATGTGTTATTTTATTGTATCAGACTTTGAACAAATTTGCATATAAATTCCTTAACATGTATTAATAAAATTTACAAGAATTATATAACATATGTTCATAATAAAAATAAACAAATTAACCACATTATATATATGAGTGAGAGAGTTAGAGACAGTGAATTTCTGGATTTTAATTTAAACATAGAAGTTTCTTCGTATAAGAATATAAATGTTATAACCCAGTTGAAAATGTTAACACTTCGGTAGCGAAAAAGGGCCTAAATCCCTAAACTGTGGTTCTAATATTGTTAGATTTTAATAATGGCTCGAGCGGATATAGGAATGCGTATGACGGGTTATACTAGCGCTGGTTCCAATGTAAGCTAGAAACGGGTGACTCACAAAACCCGTTAGGACCACAGGTATTAGAATGCTTTGTACAAGATAGGTATGTAGAATGAGTAATAAACCAAATTTTATTTACACTAAACAAGAAATATATACTCTTAGAATTACAAAGTCAATCTTAAAACTCTTGGGAAACAGTTAAATATTAAATCTCTCTGAAATACAATTAAATATTAAAACTCTCTGAAAACACAATTAAATGTTAAAACATCTCGAAGTACTATTAAATATAAAACTCTTAGGAATACAAATAAATGTTAACCTCAAACTAGAACTATATCAACTTATGGAAAACACTAGGAAAGTATTCTGTATAAATCTCGAGCGTGACTAAGAGAAATCAGTTTAAATAACTGTCCTAAAATAATGCTTTTATCTCTAATTAGTTATTTAAATGCGAGAATTAGGTTCTCTGTTTGATATAAGTCTATTAGTTCATGAGCAACATTGCTAGTTAAATATGTATTTTTTCTAAGTTATTTATTCCAACAGTTTATTAAGTATGATAATTATTGAAGGTGAGAAAGTACACCATTAATTAATAAGAATTAGTATGTTCACTTACGTAAGAGGACTGAGAAAACCATGTCCAGACAAGTAGAGCTTCAGAGACTATCACCTTCTATCCACATAGGGCCTAACTGCCTAGCTTAAATATTAATTTTCCCCTACTTTCGTTCCAAATAAAGTATGAAAACCAAGACTTTCCCAGCCTAGGGCTACTCTCTCCGATCTGAATGTTTCCAGAAACTCCACTCTATAACTGTATTATGTTTTGATAGAAATGGTGAAAAAGGCCTAACTGTATAAGTTTTGATATAGAGGGTGATTACAGACCGTTAATGTCAAAGGTAAATCTGATACCGAGTAAAGTGTTTTCCATATTCCAATATAGTTTTAGATGCTATTATCTACATCCTGTTTATTTAGGTCAGTTCATGAGCATGCAACATTTTTCTCCATTATACTTAATATATTTTATTCATTATTATAATTTATTTATTTATTTTTCCTATAATAGATATATATTTTCATTATTATAAGTTATTTATTTTTCCTCTTATTGTGCTTATGACCTTGGGGCGTCCTTACATCCGTATCCTAACAATAAATATAATTAAATGTTCTCAATTAATTAAAAGCAAATTAAGAGAATTTACTACTATTCAACTCATTACAGTCTACTTGATATTTATGTATAAAACGATAATTTCTGTCATGTCGAGATTAGACATTCAATTCCTAACTGTAATAAGCATTTTAATGTTCCGGCTTGGATATATTTAAATTGAATAAAAGAAAAAAAAACATTAATCAGATTCTAAAAAAATTAATGCTGATAATACGTTAAGAGTATTTAGGAAATTCAGTATTTTTCACTTCATGCTTACATAGACATATTAATACATATGATCATATCGTGTCTAGGACCTTCCGTCGCTTCTGGTAGACTGTGTGTGTGTGTGTGTGTATCTATATATATTTAGATGTTATAACTATATTTTTTGACATTTGGCAATGAAGGCAAATATGATATGAAAAGAAAAATGAATGCTTGAGTCGGGATTTGAACCCGAGTCTCTAAACTCGGTACGTTTAGCGCTCTAACCATCTGAGCTACTCAAGAATTCCAACACAAACATACATTTTTCTTATATATGTAGTATTCTCAATTCACACAAAAGATAGTGGGAATTCGTTCCAACACCATCTAATGGCCAACATAACAGTTGAGCAATTTTTAAAGAGAATATTTACTTTATAGCAGTAACGCATTCATTTTTCTTTTCATATCATATTTGCCTTCGTTGCCAAATGTCAAAAATATAGTTATAACATCTAAATATACAAGCGTTACTGCTATAAAGTAAATATTCTCTTTAAAAATTGCTTAACTGCAATGTTGGCCACTAGATGGTGTTGGAACGAATTCCCACTACCTCTTGTGTGAATTGAGAATACTACATATATAAGAAAAATGTATGTTCGTGTTGGAATTGTTGAGTAGCTCAGTTGGTTAGAGCGCTAAACGTACAGAGTTTAGAGACTCGGGTTCAAATCCCGACTCAAGCATTCATTTTTCTTTTCATATCATATTTACCTTCATTGCCAAATGTCAAAAATATAGTTATAACATCTAAATATACAAGCGTTACTGCTATAAAGTAAATATTCTCTTTAAAAATTGCTTAACTGTTATGTTGGCCACTAGATGGCGTTGGAACGAATTCCCACTACCTCTTGTGTGAATTGAGAATACTACATATATAAGAAAAATGTATGTTCGTGTTGGAATTGTTGAGTAGCTCAGTTGGTTAGAGCGCTAAACGTACAGAGTTTAGAGACTCGGGTTCAAATCCCGACTCAAGCATTCATTTTTGTTTTCATATTATATATATATATATATATATATATATATATAATATGTATTCATATGTATACTCTTGGTTGATAGTTTATATTTTAAGATTAAGATTAAATTGATATAAGTTTATACTTTTCCAAGGCAATCTGTTAGTATCCATGTTCTGCAGACATGTTCATATCGTTTTCTCCTGTACTCTTCTATTTTATCTGTCAAACTGAATATTTGTAGTTCTTTGTGGATGTCTTCACTTCGTTTTTTATCCATTAAAGTATATCTGGACACAAATCATAAAAATTTCATTTCTGCTGCTTCTATTCTTTTAATTGACTGTTTATTCAGAGTCCATATTTCTGAAGTTAATCGAGAAAAAAAACAAATACTGTATGAAATACAATAAATGAGGTCCTTAATATTCACAATCAATTGTAGAAAATGATCCTTCTTTCATCCCTTCACAATAATTTCCACAAAACAATTTTAAAAGCTAAATTTTGGAAAAAGCAATTAAGTGGAAGGCCATGAAAATGTTTTTTGGAAGTTGTACAGAAAATGTTGGATTACATGGCTGTCGAAAAAAAGTAGAGATAGCTGAAAAAGGCACTGCTTTTAAGGAATTTTTGCTATTATATTATGTACGTTTCACAAATGAAAAAACACATACTATATATAGCAAAAATTAATGTATATATATATATATATATATATATATATATAATGTGTATTCATATGTGCATATAGAAGTTCAGCGAGTTAATTTTTAATAATTCTGTGAAATGATGTTTATGATTAAATAAATCCTGGAAATGAGATTCCAACGCAGCATTTGCCGTAACGACTTAACAAAATACAATTAGGTAGGCGCACCAGTGTTTGAACTCGGGTCCTTCCGAATACAAGTCTCAAACGATATTATCTGACCTACTCTCTCAGTTTAGTTATCGTATCTTAGAAGTACCGGCTTGAATACTCAGCTTTACTAAAATAATTAAAATGTAGAGTCCTAATCTGAACAATCATGTTCGTGAGAACAACTTAGTTGGTAGGCCTAATTAAACTGAGAAACTGCAAAACCCGGTTACTAAAATTGAAACTAAGATTGCGGAATGTTGTCTTGCTAACCACTGTCATCTTGTAACAAGTGACAGCTATCCATTTTAGTCAGTCGTTTGTTCTTCAGAGCTCTCGTATCGCGGATTTATTGTTTTAAATCTAATAATTTAAGCATAATACTATTTCTCAAGTCTTTTAACACTTATACAACTACAGTGTGATTATAAAGTCTCAGTACATTTTAAAGAAATCGCTTACATATCGTATTTCTGTTACAGCCATTCGAAAGATACAAATACTCGTATGTTCACCATTGAAGAGCGGATAGAGATTGTTGCTGCGCGTTTAAGAGGTCAGTCGTACGAAGAAGTTAGAGACTGATTCCAAAGGAAACCCTCACGGGAGACGTGTATCTTGATATGTTGCAACTTTTTCTACAGCCACAGTTACAGCAAGATGGTATCATTGATACAATGGTGATGCAACAAGATGGAGCACCACCACACTTTGCTCTGGCTATACGCGGGTATCTCAATGACAGGTTTCCCAAAAGATGGATTGGAAGGGCATCTCCTCGTATCTGGGCACCTCGTTCGCCAGACCTCGCACCCCTAGACTTTTTTGCTTGGGGGTTCATCAAGCAACAGGTGTACAGAACCAAGTTTCCTAATCTGCAAGTGCTGAAAGAACGCATACGCCAAGCGAGTGAAGTGATTACAGAGGATATGTTCGTGCATGTTTTCCGGGCGACGGTGCGTCGTTGGGAAACATGTTTTCAGATTGATTGAGGTTATGTTGAACACTAACTTGATAGTAGAAACTACCTTATAATTTTTGTTTTATTTGCGCTACGTTATCCACAAAATGTACTGAGACTTTATAATCACACTGTAGTTTTGTATATTTTCAGTTTAGCGTTTTTGAGAGAAATTGCGACGACGACAGTCCTTGTCTGCCCAGAAGAATTATGTTTGGCTGCAGAATCAAGCCTATTAAAAACGGGTAGGCGGACCTTAACCCAAGTTGTGAAATTAGCCGCACAGTCTACCACAAGAAAGCTAAAAAAAATGGATTAGTTGATGATGATGAAGAGAACCATGAATTCGATGACAATTAATAATATTAATTATCTTGTATAATGGTGATCATGTATTAGATTATAAAGAATTGCATAGATTTATTTCAATAAACATTTAATTTTATTTTACTTTCGTGCCAATTTTTTATAACTAAATAGGTATTACAATAAAAAATACTGGAACTGAAACGAGCTGTCTGCCGGCCATTATTATTTCCGAATAGAAACCCCATTATCCCTGTATGTTCAGATCAAGAATATTTAGGTTAAGAATTCCAAGAGTAAAACCAACTATAACGGCTGAGTGACCCGACATGCTGACCACATAACCCCTACACTGACTAGAAGATCATGTACCTATGTGATTAACACATGTAGATGTGAAGCAAGTAGCTAACTGGTAAGTAGGTCATAGGTCTTCTAGGCCTGTCGCGCCATGGAGTTTTTTTTTAAATTCCAAGAGCTAACTGTGCATGGATGAGTGGCCGGGAATGAAATGATCAATACAACAACTTGTAATATCTTTATGCTACATTTCAGAGTCAAAATAATTAAAAAACAATTGCATTATATTTTTGTCGTCGTAAAATAGGGATTCGTCCTTATGTGCGACGGTGCGTTGGGGAAACATGTTTTGAGATAGATGGAGGTTAGGTTGAACACTAACTTGATAGTAGAAACTACCTTATTTTTGTTTTATTTGCGCTACGTTATCCACAAAATGTACTTGAACTTTATAATCACACTGTATTTAATTTGAAACTTATGTTATGTACATTTTACACTTAACTTCGTTATTATTATTATTTGCTCTTCGAAATTATTATGAAAGTAAGAGGAAACATTTTATGGCAGTGTATGGACATTTTGCCACCTGACATCTCTTTCAATTTCCTTTCTTATGAGTCACACACTGTGGTTTTTAAACAAACCTTTTCATGGATAACGTGTTTAACAACTTCATTTGAAGTATGTTAATTATATATTTGGATACATTAAAAATATTCCATTCCATTGACGCAGTTTATCCTCTCGATTTATAGGCACTTTTACGTGCCACACGCCACCCGGGCCTTACAGTGGCACGACCTGTCGGGAGTGTGATTTTAACTATGCATCACACATGGAGGGCCTCCGCGAATAAGGTATCAGCTGAATGTCAGAGACAACACAACATTAAGACACAATTCTCACACACATTCAGACTACAAAAAATGTACTGGGACTTTATAATCACACTGTATATTAGGTCACAGTTTTTAATTCCTTGTTATTCTTGTTTCTCTCTGAATCTAATTTCATCGCAAATCATAACACAAAAGCAACACAAAGTTTCTTCCTGAATTAACGTTAGTCAAGTTAATTCTGCAAGTTATAAAATGGCTCGTGTTTCTCCTCTAACTTAATTAAAGAAGTTTAAAAAAAGTTTTACAAAGTCGCTGTAGAACTGTGAATTTCACACACTATATGACATAAAATAATGTACCATAAATGTGCTCTGGACACACGATATTATATTGCATCATATTTATTAAACAAAAATTAAATAACGCCCTCAATATTTCTATTTTTGTTTCGTTTTATTTCCTTTTGATACTCTTATCATTTTTTTCTACTTTACACCATCATGAGTCTTACAAATCATTCTCTTTGGACCTTTTCACCTGTAGCCAGATAGCAGTATCTCTGAATCACATATTAAACGGTCCAAGTGGCGTATTTCTCGTGATCTTCCTTAGCACTACGTATACAATGGCTACTGAAGAAGACAGTGGAGGTCAACATGATACACGGTACATATTCCTAGATTCTACACTGCTCAAAAAAATTAGGGGATATTGTAGAATAACCTATTAAGACTATGTTTTTTGGAATAGTATTAGATGCAATCACTTTCTATTACTCCAAGATAATGTAAATAAGAGTTTGAAGTTGTTACGTAACCTCGGTACCACACCAGAGGGCAGTGTCTGTACTGTTGATGTGAAAGGGTGGTGTGGGGGTGAATGTTTTGTTGCTGTTTTTAAATCCAGTCCAGTTTTCAGTTAGTGAATGACTTGCCTTAGGGACAGTGATGCCTCGACAACGTGATTTACCTGAACCAATGGCTTGGACGGTCATAGGAAGGATGGAAGCTGGACAGACACAACAAGAGGTGGCACAAGCCATTGGGGTGTCTCAAAGCGTGATTTCCAGACTTTGGAATCATTTTCAAAGAACATACTGTTCACAGAAGAGCCGGACAAGTTCGACCAAGGGCAACAACAGCAATGGATGACCGTTACCTCTTGTTAACAGCCCGTCGGAATAAACAGCAGAATGCAACTCAACTGCGAAATACACTTCAGGGAGTCAACTCAAACTGTCCCTAATCGACTGCATGGAAGTGGTCTCTATGCCCGTAGGCCCATGGTGTGTACCAGGTTAACTCCACAACACCGTAGAGATCGCAAAAACTGGGCGGAGGAACATCGTGGGTGGAGGCATGCTGAATGGAGATCAGTTCTTTTTCCCTGATGAGTCGCAATTCAACGTGGAATGTGATAGTCGGCGTGTATTCATCTGGAGAGAAAAAGGGACACGAAACAATCCAGCTTTTGTACGTGAAAGATCCCCATATGGTGGCGGTGGATTGATGGTGTGGACAGGAGTCAGTAGTGGTGGACGTACGGACCTCTACGTCATCCAAGGTAAGGTATAGAGATGAGATTATCCGACCTTTTGTCGTGCCTTATGCTGGTGCCATAGGTGATTCTTTTCTTTTTATGGACGATAATGCACGACGCCACAGGGCTGGCTTGGTGGACGACATGCTGGAAGTGGAGGGTATCGAGCGTATGCAATGGCCAGCTTCCTCCCCGGACTTAAATCCGATTGAGCATGTGTGGGATGCATTAGGCAGGCGCATTGCAGGCAGACCAGCACCTCCCACAAATGTTCCAGAGCTGCACATTGCTCTTATGGAAGTGTGGCCACGTATCCCCCAAGAACTCATTGCTAACCTCATTGCATCAATGCCACACAGGTGTGAGACAGTGCTGGCCGTTCGAGGAGACCATACACCATACTAAAGAAACATTTTCACCCATGTTAATGTTGCTTTGTTTGTTTGCCATATCCCTAATCAGGATCTCTTTGGCATCTGGTGTGGTAAAGAGGTTACGTAATGACTTCAAACTCTTGTTTACATTCTTTTGGAGTAATAGAAAGTGATTGCATCTAATACTGTTCCTAAAAACATAGTCTTAATAGGTTATTCTACAATATCCCCTAATTTTTTGAGCAGTGTAGAATGCAATCGCGCTAGCAATCGAAGCCGGGGCATAGAAGAAGATGGTTAAGTATTCCATTTACCATTTATTGCGATGGAAATCTTATACTAATGGTCGTTAAATAATGGATGAATATAAATTATACCATCCATGACGCTCTTAAAATTTACAAATAAAAAATTACATTAAAGGCATATGAAGGCGAATTATTTTCAAGTTGTTTCTTCAGAAAAGAACCAATCTAAGGGATTTGTTGAACACGTTATATAACAGACGTCTCCAATTGAATGATACATGGTACGTAGAGGGTCCAAAAATTCATTAAAGTAGTTATTTTCTGAAGAAACAGCTTCAGCATAGTCGACCTTCATATGCCTTTAATCGTTGCACCCAAGGTGGCTCTTTGGGAGAAATGGTTAGTCACTCGCATCCCAGCCATAGGTCCCGAGTTCACATCTCGGTCACTTTACGTGGGGTTCATGGTGAACGAATAAGACCCAGGCTAGTTTTTTCTCGGAGTATCTCCCATTTTCCTTGCCAAATTCTCCCTTCTAAAGGTACGTACACATATGCGCGCCGCGAACACGAACGGCGCGCGCGGCGCGTGTTATGTTCGTCGAAATTATTAATTTCAACGAACCTCCTGCGATCCATAGGAAACCCACAAACCTTCAGTAGACATTTTGCAGAGCAGGTGTAACCAACGATGTCTATTCCCTTTCCGTTCTCCCGCTTGTCCTGCATTCTTTCCCAAAAATAGGGACTTTTTATTAAATGCCGCGGGACGCGGGACAAATTGTTAAAAATCGGGACTGTCCCGCCAAAATCGGGACGTCTGGTCACGCTTATTACTTATTACATCTTATAACTTTATTTATACTTTTTCAAATATTATAGCATTAAAGGAATTTAAAAAATATATGATTTGTATATCCATCCATAGTAATTCTGCCCGAAGGCAGGTCCTTCACTGAAATCATAGCATTTTCATGCTATGCTTGCAGCTTTACTAGGGAATTGTGTAGGTGTGGTAGCTTCCCCTTGCTTTCCACACCGGTGAAGGATGATGAGATGATATGATAATGATAAGGATGATGATGATGGTCATATGATTTCGGGGACCGTTTGGGCCTTAAAGTTTTCCTGACATTTGTCTTACAGGTGAGGAAAACCCCGATAAAAACCTCACCCAGAAAAACTGCCCCGACCGGGGATTGAACCCGGGCCCCGCTGCGTTACAAGGCAGCACGCTACCTCGAGACTACAGCGGTGGACATGATTTGTATATATATGTTTAAAATTATTAAGAATCTATCTCACCATAACATGGCCTTAATTTGTAATAAAAATGTACATGATTATTATACTAGAGGTTGAACTTTATTGCACAAAGATACTAGTTTCTAAAAAAAAGGTATAAAAGGGATTCGTTATGCATTAATCAACCATTAAAATAACTACTTACCTATTGAATATCAACATTTCACGAATGTTAAACATTTTTCTAATTGTATTAAAAAATATTTTTTCTCATTGCTTTCTTAGTTAATTTTGTTAATTTTATTATTATTAATATTATCCTGTTTAAATATTGTATTTATATGTGTATATATATTGTGCATCTATAGTAGTTTGTATTACTTAAACTTATGCCTGAATTTGTTTTCTTGTTTTTATTGTTAATTGTTTTATGGCCATTATTTTTGTATATTGCTCCTTAACATGAGCAGTCTTGCTCTTTGGAGTCTTTGAAGAGATAAATAAATAATTAGCAATAAATGTGTTTATATGTTGTATTGTTTTGTGATACTTCATACATAATATTATGAAATGAACGTCTTAAATAAATAATGTTTTCTAAATAATTCTAATTTATTTATACAATTACAGCACACACGAAAAAAAAACACATATCATTGAAAAAAAAACAGGCATCTCCTTTCAATGATTTTTAAAAATGATCCTTATGTTGAGGATCCCACAATAATTGCTTGCTTCTATAAATATCAATAAGTTTTAACACGTTTTCCACTGACCACTCCATACTCAAATAATAGGTGCGCACCGAAAGCAACGAACCTCTCAGGTACCCGTCCAAATCTAAACAGCGAACCATCAAAGTGTTTGTGGAAAAAACCGACAATGAGTGGATCGTGGTGAGAGACGCGCGCG